>CM049885.1:954047-961547 GCA_027474115.1 Schizopygopsis malacanthus
CAAATAAGACACAAACTGTTTGTCATCAACACTTTATTAAATCACAGTACATCGTAGCTAATTGGAGTGCACACAATTTAGTTCGTTGTTCTGTGTGTTTTGTTAATACCATTTTCTTTGAGTTGAGGTTACCGTGCAGTGGGCTTTGTGGAGGTGTGCGGAAGTTCCCAACTTCTGGTGCTGGGTCCGGTCATCTAAAGGGACCGCGGCACTGCCTCCAGTTCTTTAGTTCCGCTTGCCGGCACCAACAGACAGATAAATGGCGGGGAGAACGGAGATGGTTGAATTTAGGATTGTTTGTTTAATGCTTTATCTATTTAATGGTATTTTTGTTGGGTTTCATTTAAGATTGGCATTTCATCTGTATTTTAAGCACTTAAGTAATTTGTTGTTAGCTTGAATGTTGTACTCTGTAGTTTGGAGTTTGTTCCCCCCTTCTGTGTTTCATGTGGACTAGTCCAATTGTATAAATGTGGTCCTGTTGTGTCATTTAGAGGTGAGTCAGTTTGGTTAGCAATTGTCTTAGTTTGGTTCTGTTGACCTTTCCTTTGAGAGGCATAATTATTTGCAAGTATTTGGTTGGTTTTCCTTTCCAAATGTAAACCTATTTTTGGACTTATTAAAATAATTCGTTTTTTTTGGAAATTGGGTTTTCATGCCTCATTGCCTTTTTGCTTGGTCCCTCACAAGTGGTGGCAGCAGTGGGATGCAAGCCAGAAGGGGCATTGTTACCTAAAATATTTTTTCCTTTTTTGTTTTGAGCCATGAACCGGGGAGGTCGGAAAGGAGCCCCAAAGATTGTTCCAGTAGGGCAACCGGAAGAAGTTACACAGGAGCTTGGGGAGGATGGAGTAGCACAGGCTGTCAGAGATGTTGATATGGAGCCTGAAATTAGAGAGCCAACTCTCGCTGACTTGACTGGTTTGTTTCAAGCTCATATGGCAAAAATGGATGCCCAGGAAGCTCAAAGAACTGCAGAGTATGCTCAGCAGGGACGTCGGTTTAAAGCCCTTCAACACCAGTTTAGTTTGTTGCAGCTGGAGGTGCAGGCTCGCACAACTCCAATACCTAACCCATTGCTGACTGCCCGGGACACTTTGGATGGCCCAGAGGATGAGGATGTTGTCCCTAGCAGGCCACTTTCTCAGTCTACGGCCTGTCAGAAAGATATTTCTGAAGGCCGTGATACAGGTCAGTGTCAATTTAAAGAGCCCAAACTTGAGAAGCTATCTGTGTCTGATGATGTTGAGCATTTTTTAATCACCTTTGAGAGGATGGCAGCAGTTTGCCGGTGGCCAAAGGAGGATTGGGCTTTCCATCTGATTCCCCTTCTGACGGGTAAGGCCAGGGCTGCTTATGTTCACATGGATGTTGATGACTCCCTTGACTATGAGGAACTTAAATCTGCTATTTTAAGGAAATATGACATCAATCGAGAAGCTTATAGACAAAGGTTTCGTTCTCTTGATGTTGAACTCCTGGAGAGTCCTAAGGAATTGTATGTACGATTAAAGGAATTGTATGGAAAGTGGATGCAGCCAAAAAGTAAATCGGTTGAGGAAATTGGTGAAGTCATAATTCTTGAACAATATTTAAGAATGCTTTCTCCCGAGCTCCAGGTTTGGGTGCGAGAGCATGATCCACAGTCTGCTTCACAAGCGGCAACACTGGCGGATGTGTTTGTGGCAGCACGTAAAGGGAATCAGCCCTGGTGTTGGAAACCTGGCAGGGATGATCACAGATCAAACCTCCCCCAGCAATCCTCGAGGAACATTCCCAGTGCTAGTAAATTTCTTGGAGTAGGGCCTGCCTTTGTAACTGCTGCCAAGAGTCATAGGAAAGTGCCAATCTGTTACCTGTGTGGTCAGGAGGGTCATACGAAACCCATGTGCCCTAAAATGGCAGTCAAGGCTACTCACCTTTGTTATGTGCCTAGGGGTCAAATGAGTTCACCAGTTGAAGCTGAGAGATCACCGCCCATGACCACCGTAGAGGTGAATGGAAGGGAATTGGCAGCCCTGATTGATACGGGAAGTGATCAGACATTAGTGCATCCTAAATATATTTCTCCAGTTCTCTTTCGCTTCACTGAAAAGAAGGCTGTTCGCTGTGTGCATGGTGATGAAAAGCTGTTACCCACTGCAGAGGTGTATGTGAAGGTGAGAGGACAAACCTATCTCTTGGAGGTGGGCATAGCCGACAACCTACCATTCCCTGTAGTTTTGGGTCATGATCTGCCAGTGCTCTGGGACTTGTTGCAGCTGGTACCCACATGTAATATGGTTGTTACTCGAGCCCAAGCACGGAAGGAGGAAAAGGAACAGCTACTTGGTAACCTACCATTCTTTGATGTTGAAATCGGTGGCTCTGTTAAGCCCAGGAAGTCTCGTCGACAGAAAAGGTTGGAAAAAATTCAATATAATGCTTCTAAAATGCCTTTTGAGACCTCTGACTTTTCCCCAGAGTTTAAGCTGCCTGCTAACATTACTCAGCTACAACAGGAGGATGCCAGTCTTGTCTCTTACGTGGAAAGAGCAAAGCGGGAGGATGTAAAGACAGCGGACAGTGACCTAAAGGAAAGATACTGCATTCAACAGGGGATACTCTATCGTCAGCTGGGGCCAGTGACGCAACTGGTGGTACCACAGTGTGTCCGTAAAGTTATTCTTGCTCTGGGTCATTCGATTCCTTGGGCTGGCCACCTGGGGAAATGTAAAACCATCGCCCGGATTAGAAAATACTTTTATTGGCCCGGTTTGAATTCAGATGTAACCCAGTATTGTAAAAGTTGCCCAGAATGTCAGAAAGTCTCTATCCAAGGCCCGTGTCCGGTTCCTCTCCAACCGCTCCCACTTATAGGCACTCCATTTGAGAGACTGGGAATGGATGTTGTTGGGCCTGTGGAAAGAAGTCGGTCAGGTAACCGATTTATGCTTGTTGTAACAGACTATGCTACCAGGTATCCTGAAGTGTTTCCGTTAAAGTCCATAAAGGCAAAGTATGTGGCAACCTGTCTAGTTCAGCTGTTTTCCAGAGTTGGGTTTCCAAGTGAGATTCTAACAGATCAAGGAACTAATTTCATGTCAACACTCCTGAAACAGGCATACAAGTTGCTGGGTATCAGAAGTCTAAGAACCACTCCCTATCATCCCCAAACAGACGGGCTTACTGAAAGATTCAACCAGACCCTGAAGCAAATGCTTCGCAAGTTTGTTTGTGACTCAGGCACTGATTGGGATCAATGGCTCCCGTACCTTCTGTTCGCTTATAGAGAAGTACCACAATCCTCCACTGGCTTCTCCCCTTTTGAACTGCTGTATGGGCATGAAGTGAGAGGTCCTCTGGCTCTGCTTCGGGGGATGTGGGAAGGAGACCCGAGCAGAGGTGAACCGGCGAATATAGTGTCTTATGTGGTGCAGATGCGAGAACGTCTGGAGAAGATGACTGCACTGGCTCAATCTCATTTGGCGGAGGCCCAAACACGCCAGAAAACCTGGTATGATCGATTTGCTCGTGAGCGACAGTTTGAACCTGGTCAGAAGGTACTGGTGATGCTGCCAAGTCATGAAAGTAAACTGTTGGCAAAATGGCAGGGTCCGTATGAAGTCAAAAGGAAACTGGGATCCACCACCTATGAAGTGGCCTTGTCTGACCAAAATTGTCCTACACGAACCCTGCACATTAATCTTCTTAAGCAATGGGTCCCCCGTCCCGATAAGTCTGCCCAAAGCTTGATGATTAAGCAAGTGAAGGAGGAAGAGGAATCGGATGATCAATACTTACCCCAGCCTGCTCTAGGAGAAGTCGATCTGGGTCATCTGTCACCGCAGCAACAGCAGGAGGTGAGAGACATTTGTTTACCTGGAGTTTTTTCAGAGTATCCTGGGTACACAGCGTTGATAGAACATGACATTGTGTTAAAACCTGACGCTGTTATCAAAAGAATGAGCTACAGGGTGCCAGAACGTCTTCAAGAGTCACTGAAAGGGGAAATCGATCTGATGCTGAGGTTGGGGATCATAGAACCATCCAAAAGTGAGTGGTGCCATCCTGTGGTCCTTGTGCCCAAAAAAGATGGTTCCATAAGATTTTGTATAGACTTTCGTTATCTTAATTCTGTGACCAAGTTTGATGCTTACCCAACTCCTCGGATCAGTGACCTTACGGATCGTCTGGGTACCTCAAAGTTTTTAACAACTATTGATCTTTCAAAGGGTTACTGGCAGATCCCGTTGACCCAGCGTTCCAGAGAACTAACAGCTTTCAAAACCCAATGGGGGTTATTTCATTTCAAAGTTCTGGCTTTCGGGCTACATGGGGCACCGGCCAGCTTTCAAAGACTTATGGACCAAGTACTGCAAGGGTTGACTTTTACAGCTGCCTATCTAGATGATATTGTGATTTACAGCGACACGTGGGAGCAACATATGCAGCATATCCGGGAGGTTCTGCAACGTCTTCAAGAAGCTGGTCTAACTGTTAATCCACGAAAGTGTGCCATTGCAAAGGCAGAGACCGAGTACCTGGGGTTTGTCATTGGCAAGGGGGTGATAAAGCCTCAGGTGGGAAAGGTTCAGGCTATTGAAGGGTGCCCACAGCCTCGGACTCGCAAGGAGTTGAGATCCTTTCTGGGTATGGCTGGATTTTATAACAAATTTATTCCCAGCTTCTCCAGTAGGGCTGCAGTATTGACGGATATGGTGGGCTCAAGGAGTCCCAATCAACTCCGATGGACGAGAGAGGCGGAAGCAGCACTCCAGGACATTAGAACAGCCTTGAGTAAGGATTCTGTGCTGCATAATCCCGATTTCAATCAGTCGTTCATTCTCCAAACAGATGCTTCGGACCGAGGCCTAGGAGCAGTGCTGTTGCAGGGAGGTCCCAATGCTCGGCGCCCTGTTGCTTTCCTCAGTCGTAAACTCTTCCCCAGGGAAGTCCGCTATTCCATTGTGGAAAAAGAATGCTTGGCAGTCAAGTGGGCCTTGGACTCCCTGAAATACTATCTCTTGGGAAGGGAATTCATACTGGAAACAGATCATAAAGCTCTACTGTGGCTCCAAAGAATGAAGGATACCAACAGCCGAATCACCCGCTGGTACCTTGCCATGCAGCCCTTCCGTTTCTCCATCCAACATGTCCCTGGCAAAGAAAATCTTACTGCCGATTATCTTTCCCGTTGTGCCAGTGACGTTCCCGAAGGGAGGGAGTATGTGATGGCCCACGGTGTGGCCACACATCAGTGAGCGGTAATGTGTGCTAGCACACACATACACATGTACACTAGCGCACATTCTTATTTACATATTGATTTAAAGGTTTGGATTTAATTCATGTCACTTTGAATTTGTATTGCAAATAAGACACAAACTGTTTGTCATCAACACTTTATTAAATCACAGTACATCGTAGCTAATTGGAGTGCACACAATTTAGTTCGTTGTTCTGTGTGTTTTGTTAATACCATTTTCTTTGAGTTGAGGTTACCGTGCAGTGGGCTTTGTGGAGGTGTGCGGAAGTTCCCAACTTCTGGTGCTGGGTCCGGTCATCTAAAGGGACCGCGGCACTGCCTCCAGTTCTTTAGTTCCGCTTGCCGGCACCAACAGACAGATAAATGGCGGGGAGAACGGAGATGGTTGAATTTAGGATTGTTTGTTTAATGCTTTATCTATTTAATGGTATTTTTGTTGGGTTTCATTTAAGATTGGCATTTCATCTGTATTTTAAGCACTTAAGTAATTTGTTGTTAGCTTGAATGTTGTACTCTGTAGTTTGGAGTTTGTTCCCCCCTTCTGTGTTTCATGTGGACTAGTCCAATTGTATAAATGTGGTCCTGTTGTGTCATTTAGAGGTGAGTCAGTTTGGTTAGCAATTGTCTTAGTTTGGTTCTGTTGACCTTTCCTTTGAGAGGCATAATTATTTGCAAGTATTTGGTTGGTTTTCCTTTCCAAATGTAAACCTATTTTTGGACTTATTAAAATAATTCGTTTTTTTTGGAAATTGGGTTTTCATGCCTCATTGCCTTTTTGCTTGGTCCCTCACAATTACCCTCTTTAGACAGTTTTTGTAGTAAAGAGAAAGAAAAACGATGACCTCAGGTGTCACTGAAGGTGAGGAGCTTCAGATATTTGTGAAGCGTTAACTCTTGAGATGTTTGTGTACCTGAGCTTTAGTCATGGCCGTCTTAGCATCGCTGAGGGCAAACGCGTAGCCGCAAACTCCAGCCGCGTCGTCTAGGACCAGACTGCAGTCCTGCGACGGAGTCACATGACCCTCCACCAGCCTGACGGAGAAACCGCTCTGATTAAGTGTTCGGAGACTAACCTAACCAGACTAACTAGCTGGTGTATTCTCACCGGTCGCCCACCAGCTCCACCTTCTGCTGCGTCTCCGTCTGCATCTCCTGAAAGATCCTCTGCACCTCCGGCTGGAAAACAGACACAGCTTTACAGTAGCCTTCATGTATATATATATATATACTGTACATTTTTTTAGAACATTGTAAAGTTGCTGATTTTGTATTGAAATGTGACATATGTATTTTCTTGGGCTGAAATATATATTTTTATATGCCTTTTAAAAAGCACATTAAAATATGTTTTTAAATATCTTATTAAAAGTATATACAAAATGGGCAAAAATATATTGGTAGAAAATATATTTAAGTAAAAATGTGTTGAAACATATTTTAGAAAAGGCACGTTTTAGCCAAATTATTTCTTTCTTTATTTTATTTACAAAAAAAATTGACATAGGTACTAATAATATTGGTCAAACAATATATATTTTTTTATTTTGGTAAAAAAAAGTCTTACTAAGGCTGCATTAAAAAAAAATATTAGTGAAATATTATTCACATTTAATAGCTGTTTTCTATGTAAATATATGTAAAAATGTAATTTCTTTTCTGATTATTATCAATGTTGTGCTGCACAATATTTTTGTGGAAACTGATACATTTTATTTTCCAGGATTCACAGATGAATAGAAAGTTTATTAGAAATATAAATATTTTGCATCATTATAAATGTAGAAAGTACATCAAAATTAATAAAAAAAAAATAAAAAAACGTATGTACTTATTTTGAATGATAATTTCTCGGTTTTCCACAAAAATATTATTATTTTCAATAATAATGATAAATGTCTCATCATATTATGATGATTTCTGAAGATCATGTGACTCTGAAGATTGCAGTAATGATGCTGAAAATACAGAAATAATTACAGTTTAACACATATTCACACCTGTTTTAAACACTAATAATATTTCCCTATTTTTACAGTATCTCTGATCGAATAAATGCAGCTTTGGTGAGTTTTTCAGAAACGTTAAATGATGAAGTATTGTACGTACAGCACACAGAAGCGGCACAGGTTTGGACAGCATGCAGTAATGGGTACTGTCTCTTTAAGAGCGGGTCACCTGGTCTTTAGCAGTGCAGGGTCGTATGGTGTAGACGCGCGTGTCCGGAGCGTAGCGGAACAGATCGCGGTTCCCAT
>CM049885.1:966547-994047 GCA_027474115.1 Schizopygopsis malacanthus
AGCTGGACGTGTTTTTGTGAGATTCATTAAATATTAAATACAGTATTTCCTCATTGACTGTAATTTTGTTTTGTGTTTAATTAAAAGCTCGTCTCTTCACAGCAGTGCATTTTAGCATTACTGATATACTATTATAAGTTTTTGTTCATTATATATATATATATATATATATATATATATTATTTTTTTTTTTTTCATCATTTTTAGTGTTTTTTATATATAGTTTTTTTGTACTTCAACAAACTATATGAAAATGTTGCCTTGGCAGCTACCTGAAATATAAGTAAATAAATAAATAAATAATAAGTTGTTTATTTACCGTCAGGTTGATCTGCTCTGCCGAACTCAACCAGCCAATCAGTGAGCGCCAGCCGCAAAGCCTCATGGGGGTTGTAGTCCGAGCTCTGATCGTCTCCATCTGTGGAGCGATGACATCATGTCACAGACAGACGGGCATCAATCAATGATGAAAACGATAGATTTCGCCATATTTACCCATAGAAACGTCTTTCTGTCCGAAGCTGCACCACGTGGCCAGCGTGTGAATGGCCACGAAATTGGGCTCGAATTCACAGTTGGGGTTGGTGAGGACGCCTCTGAGTTTGGGGATGAGCTCGGTGGGCCGGTTCTTGAAGGGTCCCATGAAGACTCTCTGTGGGTCGTAGTCGTTAGCGTGGATGTTGTCCCAGATGACCGGCGGCCGCCGCAGAACAGCGGAAACCTCCTCTATAGACGCTACACTGATGTCCTGGGACACCACCTTCGGCCCTGCCAGGACAAAAGCACATTATACTCCTCAGAAAGTGTCTTTTTAACATTTTTACTGGTATGCATTCATGCATTCAGTTCAGATTTCTCATTGCACTAGCATGGGTTTGATTCACAGGGAATGCATGAACTGATCGAATGTATACTGAATGCGATGCAAGTCACTTAAACCAAATACATTTGGCACTTCTGCCAAATGCATGAATGCGATGCAAGTCACTTCTGCCAAATGCATGAATGCGATGCAAGTCACTTCTGCCAAATGCATGAATGCGATGCAAGTCACTTCTGCCAAATGCAAGTCACTTCTGCCAAATGCATGAATGCGATGCAAGTCACTTCTGCCAAATGCATGAATGCGATGCAAGTCACTTCTGCCAAATGCAAGTCACTTCTGCCAAATGCAAGTCACTTCTGCCAAATGCATGAATGCGATGTAAGTCACTTCTGCCAAATGCATGAATGCGATGTAAGTCACTTCTGCCAAATGCAAGTCACTTCTGACAAATGCATGAATGCGATGCAAGTCACTTCTGCCAAATGCGAGTCACTTCTGCCAAATGCAAGTCACTTCTGCCTAATGCATGAATGCGATGCAAGTCACTTCTGCCAAATACAAGTCACTTCTGCCAAATGCATGAATGCGATGTAAGTCACTTCTGCCAAATGCATGAATATAATGCAAGTCACTTCTGACAAATGCAAGTCACTTCTGCCAAATGCATGAATGCGATGCAAGTCACTTCTGACAAATGCATGAATGCGATGCAAGTCACTTCTGCCAAATGCAAGTCACTTCTGCCAAATGCATGAATGCGATGCAAGTCACTTCTGCCAAATGCATGAATGCGATGCAAGTCACTTCTGCCAAATGCAAGTCACTTCTGCCTAATGCATGAATGCGATGCAAGTCACTTCTGACGAATGCAAGTCACTCCTGCCAAATACAAGTCACTTCTGCCAAATGCACGAATGCGATGCAAGTCACTTCTGCCAAATGCAAGTCACTTCTGCCAAATGCATGAATGCGATGCAAGTCACTTCTGCCAAATGCAAATCACTCCTGCCAAATGCAAGTCACTTCTGCCAAATGCATGAATGCGATGCAAGTCACTTCTGCCAAATGCAAGTCACTTCTGCCAAATGCATGAATGCGATGCAAGTCACTTCTGCCAAATGCAAGTCACTTCTGCCTAATGCATGAATGCGATGCAAGTCACTTCTGACAAATGCAAGTCACTCCTGCCAAATACAAGTCACTTCTGCCAAATGCATGAATGCGATGCAAGTCACTTCTGACAAATGCAAGTCACTCCTGCCAAATACAAGTCACTCCTGCCAAATACAAGTCACTTCTGCCAAATGCATGAATGCGATGTAAGTCACTTCTGCCAAATGCATGAATATAATGCAAGTCACTTCTGACAAATGCATGAATGCGATGTAAGTCACTTCTGCCAAATGCAAGTCACTTCTGCCAAATGCAAGTCACTTCTGACAAATGCATGAATGCGATGCAAGTCACTTCTGCCAAATGCATGAATGCGATGCAAGTCACTTCTGCCAAATGCAAGTCACTTCTGCCTAATGCATGAATGCGATGCAAGTCACTTCTGATGAATGCAAGTCACTCCTGCCAAATACAAGTCACTTCTGCCAAATGCATGAATGCGATGCAAGTCACTTCTGCCAAATGCAAATCACTCCTGCCAAATGCAAGTCACTTCTGCCAAATGCATGAATGCGATGCAAGTCACTTCTGCCAAATGCAAGTCACTTCTGCCAAATGCATGAATGCGATGCAAGTCACTTCTGCCAAATGCAAGTCACTTCTGCCTAATGCATGAATGCGATGCAAGTCACTTCTGACAAATGCAAGTCACTCCTGCCAAATACAAGTCACTCCTGCCAAATACAAGTCACTTCTGCCAAATACAAGTCACTTCTGCCAAATACAAGTCACTCCTGCCAAATACAAGTCACTCCTGCCAAATACAAGTCACTTCTGCCAAATGCATGAATGCGATGCAAGTCACTCCTGCCAAATACAAGTCACTTCTGCCAAATGCATGAATGCGATGCAAGTCACTTCTGACAAATGCAAGTCACTCCTGCCAAATACAAGTCACTCCTGCCAAATACAAGTCACTTCTGCCAAATGCATGAATGCGATGTAAGTCACTTCTGCCAAATGCATGAATATAATGCAAGTCACTTCTGACAAATGCATGAATGCGATGTAAGTCACTTCTGCCAAATGCAAGTCACTTCTGCCAAATGCAAGTCACTTCTGCCAAATGCATGAATAAAATGCAAGTCACTTCTGATGCAAGTCACTTCAGCCAAATGCAAGTCACTTCAGCCAAATGCATGAATAAAATGCAAGTCACTTCTGATGCAAGTCACTTCTGCCAAATGCAAGTCACTTCTGCCAAATGCATGAATAAAATGCAAGTCACTTCTGCCAAATGCATGAATAAAATGCAAGTCACTTCTGATGCAAGTCACTTCTGCCAAATGCATGAATAAAATGCAAGTCACTTCTGATGCAAGTCACTTCTGCCAAATGCATGAATAAAATGCATGAATATTGGTGATGTTACCTGTCCAGAGAATGTCAATCCCAGCGTTGAGTTTCTCACCGACCGTGTTCAGATACGCAGACTGTGGCACGCTGGGAGTGCAGAACGCAGCGCAGTAATCTGCAGAAACCAGAGAAATGCACAGAAATAATCAAGCGTTTGGTTGAGTTTTAGTTCTTTATTTTATTGTGCAATGAAGAAACAATCAAAACTGATAATGATGGTGCTGCTGGAGGAAAATATGGAAAATACTGTTATTTTTTTCAATAGAGGAATTGTGTTATGTATGTACTATTATAGTTTTGTGAATATTTTGCATGCTATCAAATAGAAAATTAAGTACAACTATTACATTGTTTTAAATAATGATAATAAATATTATTATTTGCATTATAGTAATGAGAATTGGTGGGTTAATGTGCTTAATTGACATTAAAATAAAACCATAAAAGATTTTCTGATTTCATATTAGTTTATTATTATTATTATTATTTAAATATGTCTATATGTGTCCCTGGAGCACAGACGCAGTCATAAGCCGCACAGGTATATTTGTAGCAATAACTTATAATATCAAAATTATACATTTTTCTGTTATGCCAAAAATCATTAGATATTAAGATCATGTTCCATGAAGATATTTAGTAAATATATCAAAACTTAATTATTGATTATTAATATGCATGGCTAAGAATTAATTTGAACAACTTTAAAGATGATTTTCTCAATATTTAGATTTTTTTGCACCCTCAGATTCCAGATTTACAAATATTGTCCAAACCATACATCAATGGAAATATGATTTATTAATCTTTCAGATGATGCATAAATCTCAATTTGACCATAATGACTAGTTTTATGCTCCAGGGTCACATTAATATTTAAGATTTTAGTTTTAGTTTATTTATTGTCAGTTTTTTTCGTACATCACGTTAAACCAAACGAAACGGATTGAAATAAAACAAGTGTTGATGTGATTAAAGTAGTAATGTTTTTAGTGCAGTTCTGGCGAGAGAGACAGGGTTCACCGGTGGGGCAGAAGAGGAAGGTGTGCGGCTCCTCCAGGTGCAGAAACACCTCGTTAGTGACGGACACCTGAGCTTCAGCAAACGAGCCAAACGCCTCTTTATCAGCCGGACACATTTCTGTCTCGATGTCGTCAAACAGCAGCGCGAACGAGCGGCAGCCGAACCCGCTCACCTGCACGCAATTCAGAATAAACATGCGGCAGTCATATTTATAGTAATAGACAATAATACATTGTATGGCTCAAAATTATACATTTTTCTGTTATGCCAAAAATCATTAGGATATTAAGATCATGTTCCATGAAGATATTTAGTACCGTAAATATATCAAAACTTAATTATTGATTATTAATATGCATTGCTCAGAATTCATTTGAACAACTTTAAAGATGATTTTCTCAATATTCAGATGTTTTCACACCCTCAGATTCCAGATTCTCAAATATTGTCCAAACCATACATCAATGTAAATATGATTTATTAATCTCTCAGATGATGCACATGACTGGGTCGCACCTGTCGGAGTTTCCTCTTGAGCGCCGTCACCTCTTTAGGGTTGGAGAAGGTGATGTCCAGCCCCGGTGAGATGGCATAAACGAACTCCACGCTCTGCTCGTTAGCAGCGGAGATCAGCGTCATCAGCTGCTCTGTGAAACACAATCAAGCGGCTCATCTCCACAAATTACTCTCTTCAATAAATACACATTAACCTTTTAAATCTGTGTCTAACATAATTCTGTGTTTGTAACTGAGCAGAAGGATTAATATTTATATTCTGATTGTTTTATCATGTTTTAGAAGTGAAAAAATGAAAAGAAAGAAAAAATATACTGACACCCAAACTTTTTAATAGCACATATTGTAACACAAAATTCATTTTTTTAATAAACGCTTTTTAACTTTTTATTAATAAGAGAATCCAAAAAAAATTAAAAAAAAATCACAGGTCCCAAAAAATAACATTATTAATAAATCAGCATATTATTATGATTTCTGAAGATCATGTGACACTGAAGACTGCAGTAATGATGCTAAGAATACAGAAATAATTTACAGTTTAAAGTATATTAAACTAGAAAACTGTTATATTAAATTGCAATAATATTTCACAAATATTTTTTTCTGTATTTTTGATCAAATAGATACAGAAGAAACTTCTTAGCACACACACACACACACACACACAATCACACACACACACACACACACACACAAACACGCACACACACACACACACACACGCAGGCATACTGATGACACACACACACACACACCCAAACGTTTGAGCTTTATGAAGTTGGTGAGTTTGTTGAAGTAGGCAGTGTGAAGGAGAAAGTGTGTCTCGGTCTCTCCTGTCTATATATATATCTGAGTTATATAACTATGTCTATATATCTGAATGCAGAGTAAGTCGTGCTAAATGCATGTAAACGTTGACTGGTCACCTGCTTCATCCAGTGAATACAGATCTCTCCAGTACATCCGGTGTTTGTAATCATCTTTTGGAGCATATAGATACGTGTTCAAGCCCCATTTCTGCTCCCTATAAAGATAACACACAGATAAATGAGCTGATAAGATCTGATGAATGTGATAAGAGCGGTTCATTCACCTCCTGAAGAGCTCCGTCCTCTGGGTCATGGTCCACGGCCTCCCATAAAACCCTGCGGCACACAGAGATCACTTCATACAGTATCATTAACCCAAGCGACTCATGCTATACATCAGTGTGTGTTCCCTGGGAATCGAACCCATGACCTTCTGTGCTGCTGACACAATGCTCTACCACTGAGCCACAGGAGCACATTCAACACAGTTTAGTGTATTTAGTGCCATGCATCATATGCAACACTCTATAAATTGCATATCTTGTTCATTATAGATTGCCTTTCATATGTCCTGCATTTATAATAATATAAGTGGTACACTTGCATTATTAGTAGTATGATAATATCACTAAAATAGCATTAAAAACTATAAAATGTGATCTTATAGGCTGCACAATTTGCAACATTTTTGCCATATTATTAATATTGCAATCAAATAATTATAATTTACTACTACTGCTACGAAATAAAAACTAAAATTACTAAATAAAACAAAATAAAAAATATTACTATTGTAATATCTTACTACAAAGTAAAAAACAAATATATTATTATTATTATACTACTGCTAGTATTACTGTTAAAATAAAGAAATAAATTATTAAACGAGAACAAAAAAATGTTATTGTAATATTTTATGGCGAAATATTAAAAAATACTACTACTAAATAAAACGAAAATTACTAAATAATAATAAAACAAATAATACTATTGTAATATCTTACACATATAAAGTAAAAATATGATTATTATTATTATACTACTGCTAGTATAACTGCTAAAATAATAAATAAATTACTAAATGAGAAAAAAAAAATATTATTGTAATATTTTACGGCGAAATATAAAAAAATAATACTACGAAATAAAACGAAAATTCCTAAATAATAATACAAAAATAATACTGTATAATTTCACTTCGAAATAAAACAAACCAGAATATAATTCTAAACGCATTAACCTGAACATGAACAGTTCGTGTTATCGTTATATTTGCGGTATGTTTATATTCTGTTTCTGGACACTCACCCTCGACTACTCCACTGAGGAACATCTTTGGGTTCTTGGACATGGTTCTGGTTCTGCAGCAGATCTAAAGATCCGTCGGTTGTCACGCGCCACGGCTCTGTGGATCTGCTGACACGGAAGCAGCTGTTTCGATTTATGTTTATGTTTATAATCTCTCTCCTTCCTTATTACACTCGTGCTGACCCCGTCGCGCATGCGCGCTTCCGCAGCTGTCAGACAAGCCCCGCCCACCGCGCGTAGCTCCGCCCACCGCGCGCCCGCTCTCTGCGCGTCAAACGGACAACTCTGCCGCTGTTTGAGGTATTCCGTACGAATAAACTATTTAAATATTAATTAATGTAATGAGAGACTACATTACATTTGAAATTATATTATAAGTGCGTGAATTTATGTCAGATGTGCCTTTGAAATGTTTGAAAATAACACTGAAGTAAACATAAAGGAACTTAAACATTGAACTTACACAATTAAAAACTGATAATAATTAAGAAAATATATACACCCAGTCGTTTATTCTTCGTTTTTAAATATAATCAAACTAAACTGAATATTTTTATAATTGATAATCAATTTACCGTTTTTTCCCGTTGTGCTCCGTCACGTGACATGGTTTTAGCGGGAAAACAGGAGGACGAATATCAGTAAGTAATGGATATTTGATTAATGTTTTATCTATTATTTGCTGCAGGAACTTTTTTATTAATTTCTTATATCTATATACCTTTAAAGTAGTGGTTTTAGTGTAACCAGAGGATCCAAACATTCATATTAACATCTTCCATTAATCACAAACAAACAATATTCAACACTGCACGTATTATAATTCAAAACCAATCAAACTTCTGTCAAATGTTTTAATTATAAACTTGATCTAAACCGTAAATGACACCTGCTTCAATATTTAATTGCATTTTTAAATATGAGTCATTTTCAAGTGACTCAAGTGTAATTTTGTATTTAAAAAAATATATATAATTATGATAAAACCTAATACTATTAATATATTTATGGCTGTCTTAATTTATTCATTTTTAAACATTAAAACATTTATTTTTATTATTATTACAACAAAATAAAACAAAAATTACACAATAAAAACATGTTTTCAATTAATTTTTATATCGTAACAAAAAATTACTATTAATATATTTATGGCTGTCTTAATTTATTCATTTTCAAACATTAAAACGTACATTTTTGTATTACTACAAAATAAATAGAATTACAGAATAATTTTCAAGTGACTCAAGTGTCATAATACGTCTATAATTATTTTAATAAGCACATCTGAATAGACCCCAGTATGAAAAATAATAATAATAAAATGCTATAGTGTGACTACTATTGTTATTTAGATTTAATTTTCAAATGTTTCTAGTTTTATTTTTTATCAAGGTTCTTTTTTATTAAGTCACAAAAAAAATACATATTTAATTTGTATAATTATTATTAAAATGTGTAGTATTTTGTATGTACTATACTAAACATGTGCAATTACCCAACCAGATAATTCAATTTTTATATAATGCAATATAAATATCATATATATATATATATATATTAGTGCCTCAAACATTTAACCACCTTCAAAATAAAAGTCTTTGTTTACATAATATATATTTATGACGTATATATAAATACACACATACTGTATATATTTTGAAAATGTATATATTATATATAAATCATTTAATAAACATATTTTTTCTTAAATATATCAATTATATACACACACTATGTAAACAATCAATGTTTTTGTATGCAATTAATCATTTGACAGCACTAATATATATATACAATCCAATTATATATCTATATAATCAGAAGCCAAAATGATTAGCAGATAACTAAAATCAATTAATCTGAGCAATAGCAGGCTTATAAGCATTGTAAGAGACGTTATTAATTAATACACACACCTTTAATTCAGGTAAATACTCCTTATTTCAACAGAAAAACATGTTATTGGAATCAAACTCTATATACTGTAACACACAAACCATTGATAATGATGATTTCATCGTTTAATGCCATTCCCGTCTTATGTATAAAATCTAACGAGCAAAAGTACGTCAACAGAAGGTCATGTAGTAACGAGTGCGCCGTGTGATTCCAGCGATAAGTGCTTTTATATCAGGATTATTCCAGCAGTTTATGGATGATATCTATAATGATATATGATATAGTTTAATTGTACATGGCACATGTCAACACCGAACTCTTCATCTTGTGTGCTGCTAACTCTTGGGTCCTCTCTGAGCTTGTTTCAGTAGCGTGTCGAAGTCGAACGAGTCGCGGCGGCTGCTGGACGCTGGATCCACGTCACGGTTCGAATCTAAAGAGACAGAGCAAGAGGTGAGAGGTCAGCAAGAGGTGAGAGGTCAGCAAGAGGTGAGACAAACCCAAAACATCCTGTGTTAGTGATGCATTACAGCGTGACCGCATCAGAAGCGCTCGCTAACTAACACTTCTGCTGGACTCATTTGGATTTACATTTTTATTTTTTTTCATATTGTAATAAAAATTACTATTAATATATTTATGGCGGTCTTTATTTATTTTCAAACATTAAACCATTTATTTTTATTATTATTACAACAAAATAAAAATAAAATTACACAATGCTTTTTTTTTATTGTAATAAAAATTACTATTAATATAAATATGGCGGTCTTAATTTATTCATTTTCAAACATTAAACCATTTATTTTTATTATTATTATTACTACAAAATAAAAACTAAAATCACAAAAAAAACATTATTTTAATATTTTAATAAAAATGTATATTAATATATTTATGGCTGTCTTAATTTATTCATTTTGAAAACATTAAAACATTTGTTTTTTTTTATTACAACAAAATAAAAATAAAATTATACAATGCTTTTTTTCATATTGTAATAAAAATGACTATTCATATATTTATGGCTGTCTTAATGTATTAATTTTCAAACATTAAACCATTTATTATTATTTTTATTATTACTACAAAATAAAAACAAATTAAATAAAAATTCTCAATAAATTTTTATATTGTAATATAATTACTATTAATATATTTATGGCTGCCTTTATTAATTTTCAAACATTAAAACATGTATTTGTATTCTTATTACTACAAAATAAAAACTAAAATTACACAATTTTTTTTTTATATTCTAATAAAAATGACTATTAATATATTTATGGCGGTCTTAATTTATTCATTTTCAAACATTAAACCATTGATTTGTATTATTATTATTACTACAAAATAAAAACAAAAATGACAATTTTTATATAATTTTTATATTGTAATAAAAATTACTATTAATATATTTATGGCTGTATTAATTTCTTCATTTCCAAACATTAAACCATTAATTTTTATTATTATTATTACAACAAAATAAAAACTAAAATGACAAAAAATTAATAAATATTACTAATGACATATTACTGTAAATATTTCACTGTATAATGAAAATTTTGTAAATAGGAAAAATAATATAATAATGATAAAACTGCATTACACATTACAACTGTAAAATTCGTATTAATATATTTACGGCCATCTTAATTTATTCATATACCATTTATTTTTATTATTATTACAACAAAATAAAAACAAAAATTACACAATACATTTTTTTTAATAATTTTTTATATTAGTATATTTATGCCCATCTTAATGTATTCATTTTCAAACATTAAAACATTTATTTTTATTATTATTATTACTACAAAATAAAAACAAATGACAAAATAAAAAAAAAATTTAAATGAATTTTTATATTGTAATAAAAATGACTATTAATATATTTATGGGTGTCTTAATGTATTCATTTACAAACATTAAACCATTTATTTTGATTATTATCATTACCTCTAAATAAAAACAAAAATGACTATATAAAAACAATGTAACAAAAATAACAAAATATAATAATACAAATAATTAGCGTTCTAAGGTTGCGTTTATTTCAATTAATCGTGCAGCCCTAAGTCACTCTGTTATGCAAAAATACATCCCTCCTAATATCAGCTAAACCCCAGCAGCACAGAATAACGAAGCAATATGAAACGATAAATTCAGGACCAACCTAAATCTGCATAGATGGATTTACAGAACTGCCGTCTGCCGCCAAAGCAGAGGTCAAAGGGCAGCTCGTCTGGGCGCCTCAGTTTGCCGCCGTTCTCCACGGCATCGCAAGCGTCGTCGGTGTTGTGATACGTGATGAAGCCGTAGTTCTCTCTACGAGCAGAGAACAGAGCAGAAGCTGAGCTCAAACACTTGTTTTATGATAGCGATGCACTAATGGTGCTTTTCCACGGTTCAGTACGGTTCACTTTTGGGGGGTTTTCCGCTGGGTACTCACCCGTGACTCCGGAGATGAACCGTGCAATCCTCCACCTTCCCAAACAGTGAGAATCGATCCGTGAGATCCGACGGAGACATGCTTCCACGGATTCCTCCCACATACACCACCCTGCGCTCCTCCTGAGGATCACACGCATCATCAGACACGCAGCACACACACACACACTCACACACACACACTCGCACGCACGCACACACACACACACACACATACACCACCCTGCGCTCCTCCTGAGGATCACACGCATCATCAGACACGCACGCACACACACACACACAGAGAGACACACACACACACACACACACACACACACACACACACTCCACATGCCGACAATCACACACATACATGGCTTTCTGCTGCCGGAGGTTACACCCTGCGCTCCTCCTGAGGATCACACGCATCATCAGACACGCACACGACCAGAATCACACACACACACACACAATTTAACACCCTGCGAATAAAGCTCCTCAATGAGTCTAGGAGGAGAGAATATTATCATCTTCATATCTGATCACACACATCATCAGATGGTGCTGTTTGTGAACGCACACACACTAAATACTTTGAGGACATGCTCACACACACATATATATGTAGATATACACACACCCGTCAAAATAAAAGTCACACGTATCATATACACACACTACACCACCCTGCAAAATAAAAGTCTAAACTCCTCCTGAGGATCACACGCATCATCACGGGAACCCGTAAAAATAAAAGTCTAAACTACATAAACACAGAACACACGCCACCCGCAAAATAAAACACACACACACACACACCACCCTGCGCTCAAAATAAAAGTCCTGAGGATCACACGCATCATCAGACACGAACTATTCACACGCAAAATAAAAGCACACACACACACACACACACCACCCTGCAAAATAAAAGTCTAAACTCCTCCTACACACAGAACTATTCAGGATCAAAATAAAACACGCATCATCAGACACACACGTAAAAATAAAAGTCTAAACACACACACACACACACACACCACCCTGCAAAATAAAAGCTCCTCCTGAGGATCACACGCATCATCAGACACACACAGAACTATTCACACACACACACACACACACACACACACACCCTGCACTCCTCCTGAGGATCACACGCATCATCAGACAGTCTAAACTACACACACACACACACACACACACGTATAATATAAACACACTATTCACCACCCTGCAAAATAAAAGCTCCTCCTGAGGGTCACACGCATCATACACACAGACACACACACACACACACACACACACCACCCTGCGCTCCTCCTGAGGATCACACGCATCATCAGACACACACAGACACACACACACACACACACACACCCTGCACTCCTCCTGAGGATCACAGGCATCATCAGACAGACACACACACACACACACACACACACCACCCTGCACTCCTCCTGAGGATCATACGCATCATCAGACACACACACACACACACACACACACACACACACACACCACCCTGCGCTCCTCCTGAGGATCATACGCATCATCAGACACCCACACACACACACACACACACACTCACTCACCACCCTGCGCTCCTCCTGAGGGTCACACGCATCATCAGACACACACACACACAGATACACACACAGACACACACACACACACACACACACACACACACACACCACCCTGCACTCCTCCTGAGGATCATCACGCATCAAAATAAAATCAGTATCATATACACACACACACACAAAATAAAACACACACACACACACACACCACCCTGCACTCCTCCTGAGGATCATACGCATCATCAGACACCCCATCACACACACACACACACACACTCACTCACCACCCTGCAAAATAAAAGCTCTAAACTGAGGGTCACACGCATCATCATACACACAGAACACACACAAAATAAAACACAGTATCATACACACACAGACACACACCCGTCAAAATAAAACACACACACACACACACACACACACACACTCCAATCTGATGCCAGACAATCATTCGTACACATACCATGGCTTTCTGCTGCCGGAGGTTACGAGCCTCTTCGTGTCGGCGCTTCAGCTCCTTCTGTGTGCGGCTGAGAATAACAACGACTGATTGAGACTCAACACCACAGACCAGAATCACACTGTAACAGCTACGCTTACATCCAAAGATGCCAATTTAACTTATGCGCAAATCTGCGAATAAAGCACCGTTTCCATCCAATGAGTCAAAGTAGGAGGAGCCACTGAATATTATCATCTTCATATCTGATAAATGCCTTGCGAGCAGACGAAACACAATAAATGCTGTCAATGCTTTCGGAGGCGGATGGTGCTGTTTGTGAACGCAGTCGATTAAGACACTAAATACTTTGACGGCATTTCAGAACGACCAAAACTACATATAGATGTATGACCAAACATCTATATCACGGTATTGTTCAAAATTATACCGGTTTCATGGTATATGACGGCATTATTTTTTTCACATAACCGTGTGTTAACTAGTGATCGACCGATAGTGATTTTTTATAACCGATACCAATTATGTGCATATTTATGTAACCGATATGCAGAACCGATATTTATTCACTGTTATAAAGTAAGTGAAGTAAGTCCATTCTTCTCTTTCACTTAAACAACAACAACAAACTGTTGAAAATTAACATTCTTTCGTCACATTTAATCTTCAAATTACAAAATCATTGTATTAATAAAAAGCATCATCGCAACTCTAAATAACAAAAGCAAAATAATGTTTTCAAATGGAGAAAATAAAGGACGAACTTCATTTCCAGTTTTAGGTTTATAATCTGTTTAATAGACTAAAGAGTGAAGAATAATTCACGAATTTTTCTTTATGCTATAACAAACAAAACATCACTATTCCATGTTTTATAAATGTGTTTCCAATGCATTTTTTCTTACGGATAAAAAGTTATAAAATAGGTGTATGGATATCTTGGCGTTTATAGCGTTTTTCTTTATGCACTATTCCAAAATGCACATAAATGTTGCCACTGACCTCGTCCATCTGCAGCGCGACTCTCTCCAGTCCGGCTCAGGCGAGCGCGAACCCGAACGAGAGCGCTGTAACGATCTGGATCGTGATCTGGAGCAGCGGCGTCCGCGCGTGCGAGGAGGAGAACGAGAAGACGAACGTGAACTGGAGCGCGAGGACGAACTGCTTCCAGAATGCCTGTACCTAAAATCACAAACATAAACAATAACGATGGCCAAAATGGGCGTAAAAATATAATCTCTAGTGATTATTGCGATAACGATATCAATGATGATAATTCAGAGAATCTTTTGTATCCACTAACAGACAGAAAAACTAAACAAAGTATTATACTTCATATTTTTCCCAAAAGAGGGTGTTGTGAGCGTTACACACGTAATGACTCAGACTGATTAATTTATTCATACTGGTACATATTGATACAATTAATTCATACAGGACGCCAGAGGGCGCTCTTGCGCAGAAACACATGCATATGTGTATTATATATGTGTATTATATGTGTATTATAACAAATGACGACACTGACGACTGATTTAATCATTATTCAGAAGTTCACAGAACATTTTTTATTTAAAAATATTATATTTTAAATTATTATATTTAAAAAAAAATATTATATAATATAAGTGTATAATTATTAAAATTATATATATATATATTTTTTATTATCTCATTACATGTTTATTGCATGGATTCATATAAGTTAACTTTGACTTAATTATTAATTACTAAAAATCAAGACGTTTTTAAATATTTTATAATAATTAACTTTTTTATATTTTATGTGCATATTTATTATTAACATACACACACATTAATCCATTCGTTGTTACAAGTATGAATATAAATTATCTTTGATTGCACCATTACTCAAATAATTAATAATAAAATTATAATTGTATTATAAAAAAAAGTAGAATGATTATTGCTTGTCATTTTTAATTTAATTAAATAATAATAATTTAAAAATTAGAATGATTATTGTTTGTCATTTTTAATTAATAATTAAATTATAATTTTATTATTTAAATAAATTTTTTTAGAATGATTATTGTTTGTAATTTTTAATTAATAATTAAATTATTATTTAAATGTATTTTTTTTTAGAATGATTATTGCTTGTCATTTTTTATTATATACATATCTTTGTAATTCAAATATTATTAATAAATATATATATACACAATTTTGCAGCTGCTCATTGTTATATGGATGCATATAAATTAAATAAATTGTATTATTATGTACTAAATTAATATTTTATGTTTATTTTAACTACATTTTTACTGTACTCTAGTGGCAACAGCGTCGATTTACCTTTTTCTGGCAGGAGAACGAGACCTGGAACGAGAAGATGATGATGAAGACGATGATGAAGAACACGAGGAGCAAGACCTCGAGCTGGAGCGCCGGTATCTGCCGTCATAACCCCGCCTCTTCAGCCTTCCACGGTCCAATGGGCTCGGAGAGCGGGAGGAGAAGCACAAGCCCCGCCCCCTCAGAGACTCCGCCTCCACCCTGCAGGGGGAGCTGTCAGGAGACAGCAGCACCGAAGCAGACAGCGTCCCGTAATCACAGCGTGAGTTTGTGTTTGTCCCGCAGTAGTCGTGGTCCAGGAACGCTTGAGTGGGATTCGACGCAGGAGTGAAGGTGGGAAGGGAGGGTTTTGATTGAGTTTTGCTGCGTGGTATTGGGCGAGGTTCGATAATCTGGATGGTTTTGCTGGGAGACGGCTTGAAGGATTCATGTTTTGTCCCTTTGACCGACGCCAGCGGTCTCCAGATCTGATGTGGGGGTGTGGCGGGTGGAGTTAGTCCTGGAGAACAGAAAACAATTGATTAATTACTCCCCCTCATGTCGTCCCAAACCCGTAAGACCTTCGTTCATCTCAGAACACAAGTTACGATATCTTAGACAGATATTATAGACAGTAGCTGACACAGAAGAGCATACGTTGTTTACGTTCAGTGGATACTCTCCAAAATAGCGCTATAGGGTGACGTGGAGGAGACTAATTTGAATAAAGTCTTTTTTTTTTGCATAGAAAGTTTTCTCATAGCTTCGTATGGGTTATTTTACCGATCTCCTTACTACGTTTCTGTGTGTTGATCATGGTAATATCATTGTGTGTGTGCGTGTGTGTGAGTGAGTGTGTGTGTGTGTGTGTGTGTGAATGTGTGTGTATGTGTGCGCGTGAGTGTGTGTGAGCGTGAGTGTGTGTGTGAGTGTGTGTGTGTGCGTGAGTGAGTGAGTGTGTGTGCGCGTGAGTGTGTGTGCGCGTGAGTGTGTGTGCGCATGAGTGTGTGTGTGAGTGCGTGCGCGTGAGTGTGTGTGCGTGAGTGTGTGTGCGCGTGAGTGTGTGTGAGTGTGTGTGTGCGTGAGTGAGTGAGTGTGTGCGCGTGAGTGTGTGTGTGTGAGTGTGTGTGTGAGTGAGTGTGTGCATGAGTGTGTGTGCGTGTGAGTGTGTGTGTGTGTGTGTGTGTGTGTGTGTGTGTGTGTGTGAGTGAGTGTGTGTGTGTGTGTGTGCGTGTGTATGTGCGTGTAAATGAGTGTGTGCGCATGTGTGTGTGCGTGAGTGAGTGTGTGTGTGTGCACGTGTGTGTGTGTGTGCGTGAGTGAGTGAGTGTGTGTGTGATGTGTGAATGTGTGTGCGCGTGTGAATGAGTGTGTGCGCGTGTGTGTGTGTGTGTGTGCGTGCGTGAGTGTGTGTGTGTGTGTGGTGTGTGTGCGCCCGTGAGTGTGTGTGCGCGTGAGTGTGTCGCGTGAGTGTGTGTGCGCGTGAGTGTGTGTGTGCTTGAGTGTGCGCGAGAGTGTGTGTGCACGTGCATGAGTGAGTGTGTGCGTGTGTGAGTGAGTGTGTGTGCGTGTGTGAGTGAGTGTGTGCGCGTGTTTGTGCGCGCGCGTAAGTGAGTGTGCGCGCGCGTTATTGTGTGCGCGCGTGTGTGTGTGTGTGTGTGTGTGCGTGAGTGTGTGTGTTCTGAAGATGAACGAAGGTCTTACGGGTTTGGAACGACATGAGGGGGCGTAATTAACGACAGGATTTTAATTTTAGGGTCCCTTTAACTGTAAAACGTTAGTCTTGAGATGGTCTCTCACCCGCCGTGCTGCTGAGGTCCGTCAGACGACTGTGTTGTGAACATCGATCCTGCTCGTCCTGAGACACTTCTGGAAGCATCGGTCCTTCAGAAGCTGAAAAACAAACACAACATTAACAAACACGACCTCCTACGAACATACAAACATCACTCATTCCCCGCTTATGAGCTGATTTAACTGTAGAGTTGATTGTAATAGAGTTTAATGATAATGATTCTGCTTTAATAACACTGGGACCGTGACTGCATTAAATAATATCGTCTTCTGTCCCGAAGGAGATAAACACGTGAACAATCAACTCAATCTGAAAGGGCTGAAACTGATTCAGAGCTGATAAAGCGCACGGTTCTTATCTGAACTGATGTTAACGAGCCGTTAGTGTCTATTACACGCGATCATAAACGAACACACCTTGAGTCTCAAACTGCTCCAAAAGACTGGTCAGATCAGCGGCTTCAATTCCTGCAAAACAAACAGCATCACACGCTATCAAGCTTTTATATTAGTGACGAATATACGACTGTCGTTTTTATTAAAACAATTAGATTTTATTATTTTTTTTAATGTAAAGTTTTAGGAATCTTGTTTTTGTGAGGTTTTTATATTGTTGTATGTAGCTTTTATTTAGTTATATATATATATATATATATATATATTTCAGTGCTGTTAAACGAGTAATTGCAATTAATCGCATCCAAAATAAGTTTTTGTTTAGATAATATACATGTGTACTTTGTATATTTATTATGCATGTATAAATATACACACATACAGTATATATTTTTTAAACGTGTATATGTATATATTTATATTATATAAAAATGTGTCTTAAATATATACATGTATGTGTTTGTATTTATATATACACATAATAAATATACACAGTACACACACATATTACAGGTGTGTAAACTACATTTTTTATTTTGGAAGCGATTAATCATTTGACGCCAATAAATATGTAAAATTATTGTAAAAATACTGTTTTTATATTTGCTTTCTTTTTAATTTTAGCTATACATAAAAAAAATAGATATATTTTATTTGAGTCTATTTAGTTTATTCATATTTTAATTAAAAAATATTTATATATTTTCCATTTTAATATTTTAGTAGTTTTATTTAATTTTATTTCTATTATATTTTTAAAATATGTTTTGATTTTGCATTATTTTCATTTTGTTGAGTGTTCGTCATTTTTATTAAGTGTCTGTTATTTTAAAAGAATTAGTTTACTCATTATGAATTTGTATTTTAGTTATGTTTCAGTTATTTTATAAATCTATTTAGGTTTTTATAACTTTTTATTTCTGTTTTATTTTTAATAAACTTTTTAGTAGATATTTTAATTGTATTTATTTTCTATATATTTTTTATAAATATCTTAAATTAATATTTTTTAATTGTTCATTATTCAGTTGATTTATTAAGAATTTTTATTTCAGTTATTTTAAAAATCTATTTAAGTTTTTATTATTTTTAATAAAAAATTGTATTAGATATTTTAATTTTATTTATTTATTTTCTATTATATATTTTTTATAAATATCTTTAAATTTTGCATTATTTAAATTTTGTTGAGTGTTTTTTCCATTTCTATTAGTTTCTGTTATTTAAAAGAAATTTAGTTTACTTATTATACATTTTTCTTTCAGTTATAGTTTCAATTATTTAAAAAATCTATTTAAGTTTTTATTATTTTTTATAAATTATTTTAGTAGATTTTTTTATTTTTTTAAAATAAATATTTTAAATTAATAATACATTTTGCATTTTAATTTTCATTAATTTCATTTTTTTTAGTTTCTGTTATTTAAAAAAATACTTATGAATTTTTATTTCAGTTTAAATGAAAATCTAGTTAAACTTGATTAACTAAAATTGCTTCGGCAACTAGCTGAAATAAAACGAGTGTATGTTCATGTTTAATTCGTCTCAAGGTACGAAATGTTTTGTTTGGGTTTAGTTCACGAAGACTACGTTGCCTTGAAACCACTTTAATTAAAGCGCAAATGAATTAGTCTTTAAGCATGGCTGTATGTTTATCCCGGTCAGCTCACCGATTTCTCCACACGCCGTCTGGTTCTGCGGTTCGGTGACACTCGCGGGCTTCGGTACCGGTTCCGAAGCGTCGGGTTTGACCTCAACTTCACAAGCATCTGACCCGAGCCGCTCTGAGGCCGTGGGCTTCAAGGGCACTAGAACCGGGTTTGGAGGATCGACGCAAACCTTTCCAGCATCTTTCCGAGAGATTTGAGACGTGTTCACTTTAAGAGAAGCTGTGTTTGGGTTCAGCTTCGGCGCGGACGAATCCGTCAGGATTGGTGGAAGCTCTTTGGGAAGGTCGGGAAGCGAAGGCCACTTGGTCCTAAAGTCCACCCGCGTCTCCTCCACAGGTCTGGTCTTCTGTCTGAGGAGACGGTACTGGTCTAGACTGAGCGCTTTGGGCTTGTGAGATGACGTGATGTCTTGTTTGGATTTAGGAATCGCCTCGTCGTCATCATCAGGTGGAATCTCGTGAACCGAGATTAAATCTAACGCAAAACTCACTGTTTTCTTCACACGCAGTGCATCGGGGGTTTTGACTAAAGCGCTGCGTCTTTGATGTGCATGTGTGATGTAGTCTTGTTCTGATTGGTCGTCCTCGTCACCTTCTACATCCACAAACACCTCCTCCTCCTCGTCCTCCACAGACGCGCGCGCGTGTGTCCTGATGCAGTACGGATGCATGTGTCTCACTAAATCTGCGAGTAATTCACGGCTGTCCTGCGGGAATAATATGGGGTCGGATTCGATCCGGAAGGTTCTGAGAGCTCGGCTCTTTCTCTCGTCGTCTCCTCGCTGTGAAGTCTCGCTCTGCGTCTTTAAATGACGACGGGGTCTCAGCTGTCTGTCGGAGATCATGACCTTCTGATGGAGAGAGAAATAAAACACAACATTGAGACACAACTAGAGGTCGAGCGATATATAGTGTTTTTATTTAAATTTATTTTTACGATTTTTGTCTTGAAAGTGTTTCGGGGAAAAAATCTGTTGATTTTTATTTTGTTTCCGTTAAAACTTATTTTAAATACCATCATAATTGTTTTTCCATTAACACATATTTTATTTATCAACATTATTTTGTTTCCGGTAACACTTATTTTAAGTACCAACATTTGTTTGTTTCCGTTAACACTTATTTTAAGTACCAACATTGTTTTTGTATTTTGTTTTTTGTTTCCGTTGACACTTATTTTAAGTACCAACATTGTTTTTGTATTTTGTTTTTTGTTTCCGTTAACACTTATTTTAAGTACCAACATTTGTGTTTCCGTTAACACTTATTTTAAGTACCAACATTTTTTTGTTTCCGTTAACACTTATTTTAAGTACCAACATTTTTTGTTTCCGTTAACACTTATTTTAAGTACCAACATTTTTTTGTTTCCGTTAACACTTATTTTAAGTACCAACATTTTTTTGTTTCCGTTAACACTTATTTTAAGTACCAACATTTGTTTGTTTCCGTTAACACTTATTTTAAGTACCAACATTTTTTTGTTTCCGTTAACACTTATTTTAAGTACCGTTAAACATTTTAAGTTTGTTTCCGTTAACACTTATTTTAAGTACCAACATTTGTACCAACATTTTTTGTTTCCGTTAACACTTATTTTAAGTACCAAATTTTTTTTGTTTCCGTTAACACTTATTTTAAGTACCAACATTTTTTTGTTTCCGTTAACACATATTTTAAGTACCAACATTTTTTTGTTTCCGTTAACACTTATTTTAAGTACCAACATTTGTTTGTTTCCGTTAACACTTATTTTAAGTACCAACATTTTTTTGTTTCCGTTAACACTTATTTTAAGTACCAACATTTTTTTGTTTCCGTTAACACTTATTTTAAGTACCAACATTTTTTTGTTTCCGATAACACTTATTTTAAGTACCAACATTTTGTTTGTTTCCGTTAACACTTATTTTAAGTACCAACATTTTTGTTTCCGTTAACACATATTTTAAGTACCAACATTTTTTTGTTTCCGTTAACACTTATTTTAAGTACCAACATTTTTTTGTTTCCGTTAACACTTATTTTAAGTACCAACATTTTTGTTTCCGTTAACACATATTTTAAGTACCAACATTTGTTTGTTTCCGTTAACACTTATTTTAAGTACCAACATTTTTTTGTTTCCGTTAACACTTATTTTAAGTACCAACATTTGTTTGTTTCCGTTAACACTTATTTTAAGTACCAACATTTGTTTGTTTCCGTTAACACTTATTTTAAGTACCAACATTTTTGTTTCCGTTAAAACTTATTTTAAGTACCAAATTTATTTATTTTTTGTTTCCATTAACACTTTTTTTTTTTTAAGTACCAACATTTTTGTTTCCGTTAACACTTATTTTAAGTACCAACATTTTTTTGTTTCCGTTAACACTTATTTTAAGTACCAACATTTTTTTGTTTCCGTTAACATATTTTAAGTACCAACATTTGTTTGTTTCTGTTAACACTTATTTTAAGTACCAACATTTTTTTGTTTCCGTTAACACTTATTTTAAGTACCAACATTTTTGTTTCCGTTAACACTTATTATAAATATCAACATTTATTTTTTCCGCAACAATTTTTGTGCAAAACAAGTGACAACATATTTTTGCATTTAATTTTCTGTTAACACTTATTTTAAGTACCAAATATTTTTTTTTGTTAATGATTATAACAGACTTGCTTTGATTTTATTAATGTTTACCGTTAAAGGTGCATCTCAGTTCCTTCAGTTTTCAAAGTGAAACTCGTGTATTTAAATACATTCAATTTCGTTTAAGTTGTTGGTTCTTTTAATTTTGATGATTTTGGCTCACATTTAACAAAAACCCACCAATTCACTCTCTCTGCTGAAGCACAAGATAACATTAACGTGCTTGAGCAGATGTAACTTAATGAGTGTATGACAAGCAGAAAATTTATGTTTTTGTATTGGGGTTGAATACTTATTAAAATTTTGCTCTGTTTTGTTTGGATTCAGGATATTTAATATAATAAATGATATTGCCGATCCTCTCAGGACACCTGGAATCAATGTTACGAGTTCCTCAGACACATCGTTTTACATTTATGAAGCATAAACCCCATAAAACTGATGCAAGCTTCGCATCTTCCAGTGTTTCTCTATAACGCTGAAACCTGAAGATGTCAGAGTCCCGCCCCCGTGCAACTGATACTCGACTGCCATTGGCTAGTCTGCATCCGAGGGGAGGAGCTTATAGGTCAATTGTTTAAAATATTGAAGTTGGTCATTTTTTTCACTGTTTTTGTTATTACACAGAGACTAAAGCACTGAAAACAGGTCAAAGGTGAACGGTACCAAACCCTAAAACTTACTCGTCTTGACTTAGCAGAGATTTTGGGCCGATCCGGTGTCGACGGACTCAAATGAAGCAGATTCCTGAGCTGTGATGGAAACACGTTTGACAAAAGTAAATACCGTAACACGTTTTACATTTATAACCTGTGATTATTACACCAATGACTTGAACATATGAGTACAGTCATCTCATACACTTCAAAACTGTTGGAAATACAATTTTTAAGTACATTAATTGTCTTTGTTGGCACAGTTTGGTACGTGTCTTTTTCTCTTCTAAAGAAGGGGTGCCAGTACTTTTGTCCATATAATGAATGTACAAGTCATTAGTGTTTGGTGATGAGTTTGTGGCTCATTTAAAGTCACACCAGAGGTGTTCAGCTGCTTTCTGCAGACCAGTCAAGTTCTTCCACACTGACTGAATCATCATTTCTCTTTGATTCTTGTCTTATACACAGAGACACTGTCATGTTAGAATAGAAAAGAGTCCTGCTATAACATTAGATTCCCTAGAATATCATTATATGCTTAAACATTAAGATTTACACTCATGGAGATTACTAAAGTACTCAAACCTTGCATTAGAAGGGGTGCCAATACTTTTGGCAATATAGTGTATGTCAACAACTAGACTTTATCTGTATTATCGCGGGAAGACTAATTCTTATAATGAGGAGAATTATAACCGGTTTATCACAAACGATAAGATATGAACCATTCCTACCATGTGCTCAATTACTACTCGTTTTGCCAGCACGGGTCACATATATCGAAACATGTCCACTAACCGTGCGATCCGAACCCTTCCGAGCCGAGAAGATCTCCGCGTCCGGCAGCGTGTCGAATGGCGACAGCGTCTCGACGTCTACACTGTCCAACATCTCGGTCAGAGCGGACAGCAGCGACGCCTCGCTCTCCACGCTGTCCGTCGACGTCTTCTCCTGAAAGAGGGATAAAATAGACGGATCCAGGCTTCCGTGGAAAGCATCCGAGATCCTTCCGACATCCAGCTCAAAGACGGGAACATCGTGTTTCCCAAATTCAACCTGTGGATGAAACAACTCACAATGTCAGAGTCAAATCAACTCTGGCCTTAATATTCCAGTAAAGCCATTATGATAAATATTACAATCCATATTTCCTGTAACTACAGTAAAGCACATTACTGAATATAGCTTGTTAAAAAGGACGCTGTTTAAAATCATTTAAATTATGTTTGTTTGACCTTCAAAACACCATCGTACTGCCCTTAGAAAACTGTAACACGGTAACTAGTCAAAATACCGTAGTTACTACAGTAAAGCTGTACGTGATATAATCCACCACCGCTTCTTACATTTGGATTTCTCATTTTACAGAAGTAACAAATTAATATAACATTAACGATATACATTTTAGTAGTTAATTAATCAATAGTTTCAATAGAAATAATTACAAGAAAAGTCTGAATAAATAAAAAAATGTCATCTAATATTTATTCTACTCTGCATTTCAATAATTCCGATTTGTTTGAAGAAGTGTCATTATCACTAAATATACTAAACTATAACCACACAAAAACATTTTGGAAACAAACATTGACTGAAATAAACAATAAAATGTCTATATTTATAATTTTAAGTAACTTAAACAAAATAACTCAAATGTAATAAAAATATATATGAAATGTATCAGGCTATAATTTAACCAGAAGTGTACATTTTAAATATGCATATTAAAAACGGTCAACTTTCATTCGTACACTAATGTACGAATGAAATAAGATGATTGCGTTTATTCTGCAAATAATTAAAATTATATTTGCCACCAAAATATTTGTTTTCTTTAATTATGTTATGTTTTTGAATTGTGTTTTATTGTATTAGTTAGCTGTATTTTTTTCTAACCTAATCAAAATAACCCAACTGTAGTTTATTTGAGATTAATTGGAATGCACAATTAAAAAACATGATTTTTAAAAATGCTTAAAAACGGAATTATCTGTTTTTGCAAATTAACTCTTCATATTTTACAGTAAGAACTATAAATTAAGAAATATAACATTAATATAAGTATATATTTTATTAAGTGTTTCAACTTAAAGTTAATAAATAATTACTAAACACGAAAAATGTACATTTTAAATCTGTATAACAGAAAAATTGTACGCGTTCACATTAGTATACTAGATAGTACACTAGTTCACAAGCATGGACTAAAGAACAAACTCTGATAAACTCTCAATTAGATTTTCTGATGTACCAAGTGTGAAGAAAAACTAATTAAAGAATGTTGATTGATTCGGATTGAATCTCGATCTGAATTCAGTATGACTCAGACAGGCGTGCGTGCGCGCGCTCGTGAGACACGTCAGCGTCATATGAGCTGCACACGTATCGATACGTGAGCGTTATCTGACAGTGAAGATAAGCTTCAATTATTAATTTATTCATGCATTTTAATATGAACAAGCGGAAAACGTCGTGTAAAAGACTCGTTTCATTCATTCATTCAATGGTGTTTCATACTGATTGAGTACAGAAGCTATCAAACAAGCACACAGCGATATTACTTATTATTATTATGAAGTTACTATAACGTTATATTTTATTTTTGATACAATTTATACGCCATATTCATATACCAAATGCCGGTGCACGATCATTTAAACGGTTTCAAACCGAAAACTGGTGTTTGAGATTCTCAATCGAACACTTAAAGGACATATATCGACAGACTAAACCACATTTGAGCCGTTATTACGATCTCAAAAGCGCATTTCTCGAGATTTATAACGCGTGTATAACTTCACATCCGCTTTGAGTCGTGCGGGCGTCCACGTGTTCACATCTCGAGCGTCTTTTCTACACACGATCATCGTCACAGCGTCTTTATATAAACACGTGCAGATAAAGAAGAGAAACATATACAAGACCTGAGAGTCCAGGTGCGCCTGAGCTGCGGTGTAGTCCGTCAAATCACACTTTAAATCCTTCAGTTTTACGCCATGCGGCGCCGCCATTTTGATTCGGAGAGCAGGGGCTGTGCACGAGGCGCCGGGTGGGTCACGTGATGTGGAGGTTCCCGGGAAAATGACATCTCGCCTCGTTTTTAAAAATAAAAAACCGTTGCAGTTGCCAACAACTTAAAACATAATTTCCCCTCAGATTTGTTTTACGGTATTATAAATTAGTATTATTGTTCATATTTTATTTGATTTCTGTAATTAGGACGACGGAATAGAGTGGCGCCTAGGTGGTCGATTTTGACAGGTAGGGCAGATCATTTATCGATAACTATTTATTATTAATTTCTCTCGAGACTTTCATTTCATTAGTTAGGAGCCAAATAACGGATTATTTATTTAAAGTGAAATACTAGTTTCTTCAACTCTGCATTTGCAATAATATCACTCTTATGATTCACATTACAATCAATATTTCTGTATGTTCTCTAGTGAAGTAACGTATCAAGATAACGTTACATTTAACGGTACGTTACCTGAGAAGAAATGTAACGTTACCATAAGATATAAAGACTTTAAGTATTTTGACTTGTTCCATTAAAAGATTGGTTTTCACGTGTTTATAGTGTAATTATACTTAAATATAACTAAAAGCATAAATATACTTTTTCATTACTTAAATTAACATTTTAAACTTAAACGTTTCTCATTTCTCTCATTTTCATTTAGTTTGAGTTGAAGTACTAAAACCACTACAACTAACGTAACGTTAAATAAACTAAGTTAGGCTAACAGTTAAATCTAAACACTTTCAATAAAATGAAGTATACAAATGTAATATATACATATAATTTATAATATAAAATGTATATACAATTTATTTATTTCGTTTTTATAAATTAAAATATTAAATCTAATTCAAAATATTAACAAAAACAAAAATAGTAATGTCAATTTTACTAAAATAACACTGGTTTTAAGCACAATAATATACATTTTGAGTAATTTGGCCCCCCAAAGATATCCAGTATCCGCTAATATATTTAATATTGATTATTAGCAATAAATTAAGAAACAACGCAAATTTAGGCTTTGTTTCTTAATTTATTTATAGTCAATATTAAATAAATAAGCAGATACTGGATTACTAAAATTAGTAAAAAGTTAATAATTAAATAAATTTTGAAATATATAAATAAATCGTTAAATGCATAGTTAAATAATACATAGATAAATCCATAAATAAATACATTTTATTTAATTCAAGATTATTTGTATAGCGCTTTTTTGTAACGATACAATATTGCAAAGCAACTTCACAGGAAATTTAATTAATTTATTAATTTTCTCCACATTTAATTTTTAAGGGTTATGGGACAACCGACAACCGTAACCCTGAAAATGAAATGTGGAGGATCTAAATAAATTCGTATTTATTTTTATGCATTTAATTATGTATTTAACGATTTATTTTTCATCATATTTTTGATGAATTTATTTTGAGTAATTTGGCTGTCCATAGATACATTGAGATTACCTGTGCTGTCGTCTATAACGCTCACGTAGTTCGTCTAAAAATAAAAAAACACTAATAAATTAATAACACCGTTAAATATAATCTTGATCTCAAAATGAATATGCATTCCTCATTTAATCATTATTATAATGCTTAAATTCATGTGTAGATTTCA
>CM049885.1:1006547-1009047 GCA_027474115.1 Schizopygopsis malacanthus
GTATTTTACCCAATATTATAATTTGCTTATTATCTTCTCAACATGATAATGTCTAATTATTGTATATTTAATATATAGCATAACATAATGCATTAACTCCTAAAAACTTTAATAGAAAATAATTAAAATTGAATTAAAAAATATTATTTCCCCCAATATTTACATTAGTTTTCCAACATAACATCAAGCTATATATTGTCAAACTACTATATATGTGTGTTGCATAATGGTAAATAATGCATTTAATACCAAAAACGTTAAATATTTCAAATATTGTCATGCGTGTATTATCCCATCCGCATGATAAACTATGATACATTTAATAAAGCTTCGTCTGATTTGACTCGGACGAAAGATAAACGTTTCCATCTTTGCAGGGCATGTGTGTGATCAAACACAGACGACGTGTTTGGCTCTCAGGGGCCAAGGGCCCTCCAGGCGGCTCCTGTGTTTACAGCGTGAGTCTCTTCAGTGAGGTCTGATTCTACAGTCTCTGAATACAAACACTGATCGCTGTTGAACACAGAAGACGGGTTTAAAAGCGAATCAAGTCCACAATAATAAACGCATGTGTAAATGTAGGAACGCGTCACATTACAGGAGACTGTGTTTGTGTTGAGACTCGTTTGCTTGCTTCCTTTACGAAGCATTGATTCAGGCTCGTGAATGGAGCGGGTGTGAAAGTCAAACGGGAATCTGAGACCTGTGTGTGTATGGATTTATTGATTTGCGTGAGGATTCAGATTGATTTGTGGCTTCATCACTTCATGGGCTGTTAAGTTTGTGTTTTGTAATTCAGTGGAAGCTCAGGTTCTGTCTGTGGGGACTGCGGTTGGACTTTTGTTTTGTTTGACTGGAGAACTGAACTCTGATATCAGCAGGTTTGAGTTCGATTTAAGACTAGTGTATCATCATCACCGCTGCATAACACCCCTCGTGTGTGTGTGTGTGTGTGTGTGTGTGTGTGAGAGTGAGAGTGTGTGTGTGTGTGTGTGGTTCACCGTTATGGGGCTGTTCCCCACAACATAACACCCCTCGACATTTTTTGTGAGGAACCAGCTTATAAATGTGTGTGTGTGTGCAGTGTGTGTGTGTGTGTGTGAGAATAATACAGTGGTATAAAAACCATTGTGTCCCCATAAAACATGAAACCCAACATGTGTGTGTGTGTGTGTGTGCGAGTGTGTGTGTGTGTACGAGTGAGTGTGTGTGTGTGTGTGTGTGTAACCCCCCGGGTGTCACCGAGCGGGGTCGCGAACCCGGGGTGCGGGAGGCGGGCGTACCAAGGAGGCTATGGCTGCCTCTAGATGTCCTTTTGAGGTCAGGAGAGTGAGGTGTGCATACATCTGTGTGTGTGTGTGTGTGTGTGTGTGTGTGTGTGTGTGTGTGTGTGTGTGTATGAGTGTGTGCAGTGGCGTGCACAAGGGGGGGGGCTCGAGCCCCTTTGAGGTCCGACGCTAAAGTGCCCTTGCGGCCCGGTCTGTGGATATGAACGATACTATATGCAGTGTATGCTGTTTGCGTAGGGCACCATCCCAGGTAGGCTACATTCATAATCAAAGAAGTATATATAAGACAATATTTTTTTGTGCTTATAAAAACAGACCAAAGCAACTGAGCTCCAGAAATACCGTTTAAGATGAGCATGAAGATCAGAACGCGACAGACACACGCTTCATTAGTGCTGGAATATAACACTGACTGCAAGAACAGCAAATACAACACGCTTAAAGAAGACCAACAACAAGCTCCTAATGAACCCTTCACGACTCTGTGTGTTATCTGATCACGAGCTGCTCTAATGCTGCATTCACGAGCGTTCACTCTGACGTCATACAGCAAAACATACAGCGATTCGCGCTCCGCGGTCCCGAACTGACTCAAATGATTCGCGATTCGCGGTCCCGAACTGACTCAAATGATTCGCGATTCGCGGTCCCGAACTGACTCAAATGATTCGCGATTCGCGCCCCGCGGTCCCAAACTGACTCAAATGATTCGCGCCCCGCGGTCCCGAACTGACTCAAATGATTCGCGATTCGCGGTCCCGAAATGATTCAAATGATTCGCGCCCGCGGTCCCGAACTGACTCAAATGATTCGCGCCCCGCGGTCCCGAACTGACTCAAATGATTCGCGATTCGCGCCCCGCGGTCCCGAACTGACTCAAATGATTCGCGCTCCGCGGTCCCGAACTGACTCAAATGATTCGCGCTCCGCGGTCCCGAACTGACTCAAGGTGATTCGCGATTCGCGCCCGCGGTCCCGAACTGACTCAAATGATTCGCGCTCCGCGGTCCCGAACTGACTCAAATGATTCGCGCTCCGCGGTCCCGAACTGACTCAAATGATTCGCGCTCCGCGGTCCCGAAATGATTCAAATGATTCGCGCTCCGCGGTCCCGAAATGACTCAAATGATTCGCGATTCGCGGTCCCGAAATGATTCAAATGATTCGCGCTCCGCGGTCCCGAACTGACTCAAATGATTCGCGATTCGCGG
>CM049885.1:1014047-1019047 GCA_027474115.1 Schizopygopsis malacanthus
TTTCTGAATTTAAAATATAATAAAAAAATGCTGTTTGAAAAAAAAAAAATTATTCAAATTTTTCTGAATTTAAAATATAATAAAAAAATGCTGTTTGAAAAAAAAAATATTATTCACATTTTTCTGAATTTAAAATATAATAAAAAAATGCTGTTTGAAAAAATTATTATTCACATTTTCTGAATGCTTCCACCTATATATATATATGCATGCTCAGAAATGCCTGGAGAAGTCCTGCAGATTCACTGGAGCCATTGACAGTGAGTATTACATGAGTATTGTGCTGTTATAATGCAGTCTGTCAGCCGCGGGGCAGTTCTCAGGGGCAGCGGGGGCTGTTATCAAGCCTGTGACAGATGTATACTCTTGACTTCCTGTTGACTGGGGCACACGAGGGGTGAGAGAGTCCTCCGTCACTGTAACTACACCCTTCAGCCGAAAGCCTGTGCTCCAGAGATACTCCACACGCGTGTGTTTACTGCAGCATGACGGAGCAGCTCCACACACTCGGTGAGCTTATTATTCTCTGTTTGGGCGTTGAGCACTTGATTTAATGCAGGGCTTGACTTTATATCAGCTGCATTTAAAGTACTTTATTGGCAAGATCGTGTTTATAATATTAGCTGAGCGTTGTACACAAAACAAGTAATGACAAGAAAAAGAAAATGCAATATAGTAATAAATATACAAAATTAAGGTACTAAGTAATTCATAAAAATAAGAATAAATTAATTAAATAATTATACATTTATAATTACTTAGTTTATAATTATATTTAATTAAATAATTATAGAAAATAAAAATGTTGCAGAGCTGCTTTGTGCTTCTCCCAGCATGCTTCAGTAAAGTTAAACAAAGTCTGCTAACACGGGAGCGCAGTGCATCTCTAAACGAGTCTAGAGCGGTTCTGAAGGATCTGAGCGCACACACACACACACACACACACACACACACACACACACACTCACACTCACAGACACACTCTCTCTCTCTCTCTCTCTCTCTCTCTCTCACACACACACACACACACACACACACACACACACACACTCTCTACACACACACTCACACTCACACACACACTCACACTCACACACACACACACACACACACACACACACACACACACACACACACACACACACTCTCTCTCTCTCTCACACACACACACACACACACACACACACACACACACACACACACACACACACACACACTCTCTCTCTCTCTCTCACACACACACACACACACACTCACTCACTCACACACTCACACACACACACACACACTCACTCACTCACTCACACACACACACACTCTCTCTCTCTCTCTCTCTCTCTCTCTCTCTCTCTCTCTCGCTCTCTCTCTCTCTCTCTCTCTCACACACACACACACACACACACACACACACACTCACTCTCACACACACACACACACACACACACACACACACACACACACACACACACACACACACACACGCGTCAGGGGATTAACCTTTGTGTAGTGAGAGTGTCTCCATAGTGACTGCAGGAACAGCTTCAGATCATACAAACACGTTGATGCAGTTTTGTGTTTTATTGCCCCGTGTGCCTGTTGTATTCTGTATTTATTCATGCACAGCTTTTCTGGCCTGTGTTTAGGTGCACGTGTCCCTGGAGCACAAACGCAGTCATATTTGTAGCAATGCATTGTATGAGTCAAAATGATACATTTTTATTTTATGCCAAAAATCATTAGATATTAAGATCATGTTCCATGAAGATATTTAGTAAATATATCAAAACTGTAATTATTGATTAGTAATATGCATTGCTAAGAACTTAATTTGAACAACTTTAAAGATGATTTTCTCAATATTTAGATTTTTTTGCACCCTCAGATTTACAAATATTGTCCAAACCATACATCAATGGAAAGCTCATTTATTCATCTTTCAGATGATGCATACATCTCAATCTCTCAAAAGTGACCCGTATGACTGGTTTAGTGCTCCAGGGTCACGTATGAGTTATCATCTGTTGAAGGGTAACACACATGCATGGCTGTAACATGTTTGGACAGCGTGATGTGAACCTGGGTTGTGTGTCGGTCTATATCATCATTGATTATCCAGCTCTGTGTTAAGTGGCTCATCATTGACCTGGGTCAGAATTGATCATTTGTATAATTGTCATTTATCGGCAGCTTGTCAGACTGTGAAGTGGACTAATGCAGTTGAGATGTTTGCGTGTGTAATTGAATCATTGATCTGCTTTGACAGGCTTGAGTATGCTAATCTAGCATTATTAATGCTGTATGTTGTGACTTGCCGAGCGAGTGTAAAAACTGAACAACGAAAGCAGATGCATGTTGTTTGAAAGCACCGAGGTTTACAGGCCGTGTCTTTAAAGCCTGTGAAGTGGTCATAACGTGAGCTGCAGCTGGCGCTGTAGGGTTGATGTGTGCTTGATTTATTTCTTTATCGCTCGATATGTGAAGTGATGACAGAGAGAGAGAGATGTTAAATGTGCTTCGCAAACAAACGGCGCTGGGGGAGGGAGACGGACAGAGAGACAGATCCATCTCACTGAGAGAGAGAGAGAGACAGCGTTTTAGCTCAGTGCTTGTCATGCAGATCAAATGCACTAAATTCTATTCAATTAGAAATGCACAAACTTGTACTCAAACATTCATAAATATATTCCGTTTCAAGTACTGTAGTGTGTTTACATACTACATAGTCAAAGCTAACAAATAACACGTGTGTGTGTGTGTGTGTGTGTGTGTGTGTGTTTGTGTTCCTTATTTAATACTGTGTGTGTGTGTGTGTGTGTGTGTGTGTGTGTGTGTGTGTGTTCCTTATTTAATACTATGTGTGTGTGTTTATGTGTGTGTGTGTGTGTGTGTGTGTGTGTGTGTGTGTGTGTGTGTGTGTGTGTGTGTGTGTGTGTGTGTGTGTGTGTGTGTAAAGTACTTATTTATCAAGGCATAATAAATACTGTAAATGTATAATCAATTTTATATAAATATGATATATGAAATGCTTACGATAAATTGAAGAACAGAGGAGGAGAAACAGAGAGATAAAGAGAGAGAGAGAGAGAGAGAGAGAGAGAGAGGTAAAGAGAGAGAGAGAGAGAGAGAGAGAGAGAGAGAGAGAGAGGTAAAGAGAGCATCAGTCTGGCCTGTGCGCGTCTATTGTTCGCTCCGCGCGTGAACACAAAGACTCTCGAGGCGCGTTCATCGAGCGCGAGCGCCGCGGGACCTGCAGCTCGAGGCCTCGCGCGACTCACACCGGACGATTCTGCGCCAATAACCGCCGTTTCCCATGATTTCACACCGATTCTAACGATCATCCGCGTCCCGGGATTCACATAAAGCCCTGCGGAGTCGCTCGGTCCTCCGGTCCATCAGTGTTTCAGGTAAATCTGAGGGGTTTATTTAACGTTAACCGTTATTCTGACAGACTGAGTGCTTTATTTCAACTTCATTGTCGACTTTTATTTTAACGGGTTTATCGGATTTTGTTCTGCCGTTTTATTTCAACGAGTCTTCGGTTCATGTCGGTGTTTTATTGCGCTGTTAGCATTAGCATGTAGCCGCGGGCCTCATCAATGGGCTTTATTTATGACCACTCAAGCTCATTCAAACATATAGAGCGGGTTTCATGACCGTTTAACGTTATTAAAGTCTGTCAGACTGGGATTTCACAGCAAACGTGTTGTATTAGTGAATATATGTGTGTGAGAATATAGTGTAAACACTGACTGATCCGATCATATGAGCTCATGAGTCTCATGACCACAGCTTTTCACGACCATCATATTCTGTTTATCAGCTGACTTTTTTGTTATTGTATTACATATATACATTTATAAACCATTCCAGCGTAAGAGTAAACGTCTTAAACTCTATTTATGCTACTTATAATGTATATTTTTAATTAAAACAGATTTATATGCATGCATGATGTAAGTCTTGTCTTGCTGCATTGCATTGCAAACATGTTATTTAGATAAAAACTCTTCTTTTTATCATTTAAGACTATTTGTTTCTATTATATAGCAGTCAAATATTCCCGTGTCAGCACACGCATTGACTCCGTAAAGTGTTTTTGCTCTTAATTCGCAGTAATTTCCATTTACTGGAAGCCATCAGCATCATCTCGAGGGTCTGTTGTGGTGAAAACAGTCATTAGCAGATCAGATGATCATCGTTTCCCACTCTTCACATGCCATGGACCATTAGCTCGTTACATCAGGCATCAAATCAACACTACATGTCTGTATGTTAGGCGCTTTAATGCCGTCTACTGTCCTGTATGTGCTCAACTTATCATGTGGCACATATAGACGGGGATTTGATTATGTCCAGGCTGTAGCTGATGATGATGTTTTCAAGAAAGCAGTTTACTGCACTGAAGTTAGAGTTTGATTTGATTTAGTAAGTCATTAAGCAGCCGTTGAACGAGATCTCTTAATGGCACGCTCTTAAGATCTAATGCTCACGTGTTATTTACTTACTAAATGGCTAAGCAGGCTGATTTCTTGCATCAGGTATGAGTATAAATCCGAAGGTTATGTGCGTATCTGTTTTTGTGGGTCTTAATTAGCCTTCTGCAATTTAAGGCTTAAATTCATGAAGTCATGGCATTAGATGTGTTTTTCTTTTGTTGGCAAAAAAAATGTGTTTTAATCATAAACACACGCAAAAGTGAATATTTCAAAGACGACCATCTACTGTTTTTTGAAATATTCTAAACATTGTTCACAAAGAAAACCAAATCAAGTTTATTTCTCAAAGGCATTTTATTTGAGATGTAAATGTAAAAAAAACTGAACAAAATTAAGCGAGTTGATGTTTAGAACTAGAACTGATTTGTCAGTTGACCATCTTATTCTGTTTATTTCACAAAAAAGACCATCTTATTCATAAAAACATGTTTTCACAACGAAGACCATCTTTTGATTTTCAAAGAAGAATCATTTCACAAAGAAGACCATCATAACCCCATCAGT
>CM049885.1:1024047-1034047 GCA_027474115.1 Schizopygopsis malacanthus
ACTCGGCTTCAGATGAATGCTGTTTTCTCTCTCAGGATTGTGATAATCTGTGGTGGGACGCTTTCACTACGGAGTTCTTTGAGGATGACGCTATGCTCACCATCACGTTTTGTCTGGAGGACGGTCCTAAACGATATAGTGAGTATCACGTATCAGATGTGTAACGATATGCGTGTTCAGTTATTCTCAGTAAATACATTAAGGCGTGATATTAAGATCTGTGTCATGTGATCCGATCTTGGTGCTACTTTGTAACTCATGACTACACTGAAAAAAAACTATGTGTGGGATTTACATTGAAACATTGTTTCAAAACATTACATTGTTTTCATTTAGAAAATATTAGTACATTTCACAAATAATTACCAAAAAGCCAAATAACACATTGAACTAAATGGGACATTTTGAAGTAGGAAAACCAGTAGAAGTGGTATTTTCCTCTAAAAAAAGTGGTTTATTTGCATTTCTATTTTTTTTTTACAGTGTATATGTGACCTTAAACTTCTAATTTTTTTGTGATTTTTTTTCTTTTTTTTTCTATCATTCATATGGTAAAGAACATTCTGTGAAAATGTAACCTTTATATATTTAATATTGACTGAGTAAGGTTATGTCAAAGATTGAAATTAATGGTAGAAATCAAATGTGATGCTTGTTTTCTCATAATTCGATTTTGAGACTTTTTCACAGAGAGGGTCACATGTTACTCGTTATGAAAAATACTAGAACTTCAAATTGTATGTATCGGCTTTAATGCACTTATCAATGTAACAAAAGCAGTCAGGTGTCAAGTTTTAATGTCAAAAATAAATGTATCATTTAACTTGAGTTGCTCAAATCTGTTCAGTGTCACAAACTTTACAAAATAAGTGTTTTTTTTTTTACAAAATCTGTAATTGAACACCTGCAGATGCAGACGAAAATATCTGGCTCATGTTTGCATTTTCACTGGCCATAATTCTGACCTTCAAATCAGGATTAGGTATTAAATAAAGCATGTGAAAATTGAACAGATGTTTGTGATCCGGCTTGACTTCAGACAGGAATCATGTCTTTGGGTGCTTTTCTTCTGAGTAAGGATAATATCAAACTTCTCATCTACACAAATGGTTGGCGAAAGCAAAAATGCATCATATTTTGTACAAAAGTGTGACATGAGTGAGCAAATAAAAAATACTCTTTTGGAATCAACACCTCAAAATTAGCAAGAAACAAGTATTGTGTTTAATTCAGCAAATATGATGTTATCATTTGCACTACAAATGTGATGCAACTTCTGAATGTGTTTTGAATGATCGTGAGACACACATTATCAGCTGTAATTAAGCTTTTAGTTATTTGTTCCAGATTCTGGTGAAATAACAGCCAGTATGTGTGAGAGTTGAGTGGTTCCTTGTCCTCATGATGCTTTATTGTCTCTCTCAGCGATCGGCCGGACGCTGATTCCTCGTTACTTCAGGAGTGTGTTTGAAGGAGGCGCCACTGAGCTCTACTACATTCTCAAGCACCCTAAAGAGTCCTTCCACAACAACTTCGTGTCTCTGGACTGTGATCATTGTACGATGGTCACGCAGAACGGCAAACCCATGTTCACACAGGTGTGTGTGTGTGAGAGAGAGAGTGTGTGTGTGTGTGAGAGTGAGAGTGTGAGAGAGTGTGTGTGTGTGTGTGTGTGTGTGTGTGTGAGAGAGAGAGAGAGAGAGAGAGTGTGTGTGAGAGTGTGTGTGTGAGAGAGTGTGTGTGTGTGTGTGTGTGTGTGTGTGAGAGAGAGAGAGAGAGTGTGTGTGAGAGTGAGAGTGTGTGTGTGAGAGAGAGAGTGTGTGTGTGTGTGTGTGTGTGTGTGTGAGAGTGTGTGTGTGTGTGTGTGTGTGAGAGAGAGAGAGAGAGAGAGAGAGAGTGTGTGTGTGAGAGAGAGAGTGTGTGTGTGTGAGAGAGAGAGTGTGTGTGTGTGTGTGTGTGTGTGTGTGTGAGAGAGAGAGTGTGTGTGTGAGAGAGAGAGTGTGTGTGTGTGTGTGTGTGTGTGTGTGTGTGTGTGTGAGAGAGAGAGTGTGTGTGTGTGTGTGTGTGAGAGAGAGAGAGACTGTGTGTGTGTGTGTGAGTGTGTGTGTGTGTGTGTGAATGAGAGAGAGAGTGTGTGTGTGTGTGTGTGTGAGACTGTGTGTGTGTGTGTGAGACGGTGTGTGTGTGTGTGTGTGTGTGAGAGAGTTTGTGTGTGTGTGTGTGTGTGAGAGAGTGTGTGTGTGAGCGAGAGTGAGTGTGTGTGAGAGAGAGTGTGTGTGTGAGAGAGAGAGTGTGTGTGTGAGAGAGAGAGAGTGTGTGTGTGTGTGTGTGTGAGAGAGTGTGTGTGTGTGTGAGACGGTGTGTGTGTGTGAGACGGTGTGTGTGTGTGAGAGGGTGTGTGTGTGTGAGAGGGTGTGTGTGTGTGAGAGAGTGAGTGTGTGTGAGAGAGTGAGTGTGTGTGAGAGAGTGAGTGTGTGTGAGAGAGAGTGTGTGTGTGTGTGAGAGAGAGAGTGTGTGTGTGTGTGTGTGTGTGTGTGTGTGTGTGTGTGTGAGAGAGAGAGCGTGTGTGTGTGTGTGTGTGAGAGAGAGAGAGTGTGCGTGCGTGTGCGCGTGTGATGTTCACGATGAATCGAATGTGATTGTCATGCACAGGTCTGGGATCAGTAGCTCGTGCTTTTAGATAATGCATTGTTTATTACACAGAGCTGGAGTTCACTGAGAAGCTTCCCCTTTCTGTCAAACATATTTTATTCGACTGTCCAGCTTTTAATGCATGTAGAAAACTCTTTTATGAAGCTTAACTCGCTTAAAGAGGTATTTTGCTAGAAACAGTTGTTGATTTTTTTTTGATCAAATATGAACCTGGAGCACAGACGCAGTCATAAGCAGCACAGCTATATTTGTAGCAATAGACAACAATACATTGTATGAGTACATTATACATTTTTATTTTACGGCAAAAATCATAAGATCATGTTCCATGAACATATTTAGTAAATTTCCTACCATAAATATATCAAAACATAATTTTTAGATGATTTAAACAATTTTAAACAGTTTTCTCAATATTTAGATGTTTTTCACCCTCAGATTCCAGATTTACAAATATCATAACAAACCATACATCAATGGAAATATGATTTATTCAGCTTTCAGATGATGCATACATCTCAATTAAAAAAAAATCGACACTTATGACTGGCTTTATGGTCCAGGGTATCAAATGTGAATGTTTGCTGCTTTATATTGTATTTGTTATATTTGTTTGTGCCATGAAAATGACCTAAGAGTCTGAAATGGCATTAAATAAATATATACTACGATTAAGTGTGTTTCTGTGGTGTAACTGTGCTGGTCTCCTCAGGTGTGTGTGGAGGGCCGTCTGTACCTGGAGTTCATGTTCGATGACATGATGAGAATAAAGACGTGGCATTTCAGCATCCGGCAGCACCGAGAGCTCATTCCCCGCAGCATCCTGGCCATGCATGTCAGTTCCTCTTCCCGCATCTGTAACAGTAGACACGTTTACATTACACCAGACTGTTAAACCGGTTACAATGCTCCGTGTAAACGCCTCCTAGTGTGTGTTCTTGCTGGTGTTTCATCCCTGATGATGGTGTGATTGTGTGTGTGTGTGTCTCAGGCTCAGGACCCGCAGATGTTGGACCAGCTGTCCAAAAACATCACCAGATGCGGCCTGTCGAACTCCACCCTCAACTACCTCCGAGTACGAACACCACACCTCAACACAGCACTGTGACGTCTTCTACAGCTCTCATTCAGCTCATTAGAAACTGGGGATGTCGATTTAACATTAATGTGAAATGATCGACGCATTTAACACACCTGCCAGATTTGTGCATCGTCTTAGATTGTTTACTAACATGATGCAGGACGGCTGACTGCATGATGAAACCCAATACAGTCTTTACCTTTAAGATTCAAGACAAAGCAGAACTGTTGTGCATCTGATCAGCACACAGCAGTGATTCGTTTCTGAAAAAATCAGCTGTTTTGAACAAATGATTCACTGACTCGTTCATGAAGACAGTCTCTTGATTCGTTTCTGAATGAATCAGCTGTTTAAATGAATCAAGTCAATGATTCAATGACTCGTTCATGAAGACAGTCTCTTGATTCGTTTCTGAATGAATCAGCTGTTTAAATGAATCAAGTCAATGATTCAATGACTCGTTCATGAAGACAGTCTCTTGATTCGTTTCTGAATGAATCAGCTGTTTAAATGAATCAAGTCAATGATTCAATGACTCGTTCATGAAGACAGTCTCTTGATTCGTTTCTGAATGAATCAGCTGTTTAAATGAATCAAGTCAATGATTCAATGACTCGTTCATGAAGACAGTCTCTTGATTCATTTCTGAATGAATCATCTGTTTAAATGAATCAAGTCAATGATTCACTGACTCGTTCATGAAGACAGTCTCTTGCTTCGTTTCTGAATGAATCAGCTGTTTAAATGAATCAAGTCAATGATTCAATGACTCGTTCATGAAGACAGTCTCTTGCTTCGTTTCTGAATGAATCAGCTGTTTAAATGAATCAAGTCAATGATTCACTGACTCGTTCATGAAGACAGTCTCTTACTTCGTTTCTGAATGAATCAACTGTTTAAATGAATCAAGTCAATGATTCAATGACTCGTTCATGAAGACAGTCTCTTGCTTCGTTTCTGAATGAATCAGCTGTTTAAATGAATCAAGTCAATGATTCAATGACTCGTTCATGAAGACAGTCTCTTGATTCGTTTCTGAATGAATCAGCTGTTTAAATGAATCAAGTAAATGATTCAATGACTCGTTCATGAAGACAGTCTCTTGCTTCATTTCTGAATGAATCAGCTGTTTAATCAAGTAAATGATTCAATGATTCATTCATGAAGACAGTCTCTTGCTTCATTTCTGAATGAATCAGCCATTTGCACAAATCAAGTGAGCCAATGATTCAGTGACTCGTTCATAAAAACTTGCTTAGTTTTCTTTCCCTGCGTCCCGATGTGCATACTATCCACCCTATCTGCCCTAAATAGTATTGAAAAATACTAATGACGCATGGAATTTAGGATGGATAGCATGCATGCGATTTGTTTCTTGAATGAATCAGTCATTGTGAACAAATCGAGTGAGCCAATGATTCAGTGAATCATTCATATAGACTCGCTTTGTCTGAATGAATCAGTTGAATGAATGACTCCTTCATTAAGCCAGCGACTCGATGCACATTTAAATAATTAATTAACCCATTAATGATAATTTAAAACCTGCCGTTGATCTGATAGCATTATTCATGCAATTCTAATTCAGTCTAATGCCATGTTGAATCAAAACATTTCTTTCTAAAGTTACTTTATTCAATGCTAGCACAATCTTTAGTGGGGTTATTTCGCGTGTCCAGTTATTTTGCGCGATTATTCGGCACAGCCCATAATGACCTGCATTGCTTGGCCGCTCTGTTGTGTCCCTGTCTCAGTTGTGTGTGATCCTGGAGCCCATGCAGGAGCTGATGTCCAGACACAAGACGTACAGTCTGAGTCCTCGAGACTGTCTGAAGACGTGTCTGTTCCAGAAGTGGCAGAGGATGGTCGCTCCTCCAGGTCAGAGGGCTTCTGAGCTTTATTATGTGCTTTTTTAGTGACCGTTGCTGAATCATAGAGAGAAAAGTATTCAACCATAAGAATCTGTCCATTATTAAACTCTCCCATAAACCTTCCTCACACCCAAAATAATCAAAATAATAATATATAGCAAAACACGCCTAACACTAGCTTGCTTTATTTGTTTTCTTATTTATTATATGTGACCCTGGAGCACAAAACCAGTCATACGTGTCAATTCTGGGAAATTGAGATGTATGCATCATCTGAAAGCTGAATAAATCATATTTCCATTGATGTATGGTTTGTTATGATCTGAGGGTGCAAAAACATCTAAATATTGAGAAAATCATCTTTAAAGTTGTTCAAATTAAGTTCTTAGCAATGCATATTACTAATCAATAATTAAGTTTTGATATATTTACGGTAGAAATATCTTCATGGAACATGATAAAAATTTAATATCTAATGCTACAAATATTCCTGTGTTTTTGGCATGAAATATAAATGTATAATTTTGATTCTTCTCTTTCTGTCATCTTAACAATAACCTGTTAAAAATACAATGTAAAATTTTATCTTCAAATTACAACAATAACATTTTATTTATTGTTGTCTATTGCTGTGTGTGTGTGTGTGTGTGTGTGTGTGTGTGTGTTTACACTGTGTGTGTGTGTTTAACTGTGTGTGTGTGTGTGTGCTATACTGTGTGTGTGTGTGCGCTGTGTGTGTGTGTGTGTGCTGCTATGTGTGTGTGTGTGTGTTACTGTGTGTGTGTGTGTGTGTGTGTGTGTGACTGTGTGTGTGTGTGTGTGCGTGCGCTGCGAACACATTTCTGTGCTCTGTATAATTGTGTATGTGACAAATGTAAAAAAAATTTTTTTAATAAATAGGGTTTTTTTTTCAAAACACGATTATGGTGAAATGTTTAAGAAAGGATCCCAAGTCTTGTAAAAGGATTTAAGTGAGCATCTCAGTTTCTGAAGCCTAACACAATAGATAATCTCCTGTATCATGAGGTGGGGTGAAGTAAGCTTCCACTGAAGTAGAGCCAGTAACTTTACTGTCCCGGGTCAGGGTCAATATCTCTGCTAAGAGCATAGGACCAAAAGGTTACCAGCCTCGGACATGTCCAAAACGTGCAGAAATGATTGGCAGGTGAATGTTTGCAGCTCTGGTGCTGCTGGTGTTTGTGTATCGTGTGTCTGAGCTCGTCTGTGTGGCGTCTCTCCGCAGCTGAACCGGCCCGACAGGCGCCGAGTAAACGACGGAAGCGCAAGATGTCCGGCGGCAGCACCATGAGCGCCGGCGGCGGCTCCAATAACAACAGCAAGAAGAAGAGCCCAGCAAACAGCTTCCCGCTGTCCAGTCAGGTCCCGGTGAGTAACCAATCACACGCCATCTTTACAACAGTCAGTCACTCGTTTTAAACCGCCCCTTTAATGGTGTTTGTAATGGTGTGTGCTCAGGACGTGATGGTGGTGGGCGAGCCCACGCTGATGGGCGGTGAGTTCGGGGACGAGGACGAGCGTCTGATCACGCGGCTGGAGAACACACAGTTCGACGCGGCTAACGGCATCGACGACGAGGACAGCTTTAACAACTCGCCCGCCGCGCTGGGAGCCAACAGCCCCTGGAACAACAAGCCTCCGTCCAGCCAGGAGGGCAAGAACGACAACCCCACCTCACAGCCGTCTCAGTGAGACTCGGACCGGGGGCGGAGCCAGGGAGCGTCAGGCATCCAATGGGAGGAAAGAGGTGTGGTCGACTCGTGCAGTAACTGGTCTTCCTGTCAGCAGAGGAAGTGAACCTGGAGCGTCGCACCACGACAGAACCCGGTTGCTCCACACAGGACCGCTTTTATTCACACACTCGTGGTTTTGTTGGTGATTTATGAGGAGCCTGTAGATAGTTCATATGTTTAAGTTAAGATGAAGAAGAGAAATCTGACCACGTAAAACGCCAACAAGACCAAGAAAAATTCCAGTGAGTTTCACTCACAAGAAATTACATTTTGCATGAGGATATATATATATTTTTTTGTTCAAAGATAATTTTAAGTTTTAATACTGTTTTGTATGGAAGCTTGTTTCCGCCACTGAATAAAAAAAAAGGTAATAGCAACTTTCTATCTCACTATTCAGACTTTTTTTCCTCTCAGAATTGCCTTTTTTGTTGTTGTTTTTTTTACGTATTTTCTCACAGTTACGTGTTTGTATTTCACGATTCTGACTTTTCTCGCAATTGCAACTTTCTCACAATTCTGACTTTTTTCTCGCGATAGCTACATTTTATCTCACAATTAGTTATTTTTTTTCTTGCAAATATGACTTTTTCTCTTACATTTCTGACTTCTCATAATTGCAACTTTCTCATAATTCAGATTTTTTTTCTTGCAATTGCGACTTCTCACAAAAAAATTGTTTCCCCAAAATTGGTGGTTATAAACTAAAATAGTAAGTAAATAGTATTTTTCCTCTCAATTGGACTTTATATTTCACAATTGCAAGTTTATATCTCACAATTCAAAAATGTTTCTCTCAGAATTGCATTTTTTATTTAAATTTATTTTCTCGAGTTTGTATTTCAGAATTGCTACATTTTATCTCAATTCTTTTTTTTGATTTTTTTCTCTCATTTCTGACTTTTTTTCAATTTAAAAAAATTATCACAGTTACAAGACTTTTTTTTTTGATTTTTTTTTAAAATAATTTTTATTTCACAATTATTTCACGACTTTTTCTCTTACAATTCTGACATTTTTTCTTACTTTTTTCTCGCAATAGCTACATTTTATCTTACACTTCTTTTTTTTTTTTTTTTTTTTTGCAAATATGATTTTTTCTTTCATTTCTGACTTTTTTTTGTGTCGCAATTACAACTTTTTATCTGACAATTGCGACTTCTCACAATTCTGATTTTTTTTTCCCTGTAATCGCGATTTTGTTTACATTTTTTATTTCACAATTGCTACTTTTTTTCTTGCAAATACGACTTTTTCTCTCACAATTCTGACTTTTCTCGCAATTGCAACATTCTCTCAATTTTGACTTTTTTTCTAGGAATTGTGACTTTTTCTCGCAATTCTTTTTTTTCTTGCAAATACGACTTTTTCATAATTCAGATTTTTTTTCTTGCAATTGCGACTTCTCGCCAAAAAAAAAAAAAGTTTCTCAAAATTGGTGGTATAAACTAAAATAGTAAGTAAATAGTATTTTTCATCTCAATTGTACTTTATATCACGCAATTGCGTTTATATCTAAATTCTGAGAAAATAGTCAGAATTGCGAGAGAAACTGTGAGAGTCACAATTTTTTATTTTTTTAGTTAGCTTCCATAGTTTTGTTACTGTATTGCAATGAGAGAATTATTGTGAATCCACGTAAATCAAAACACTTCTTGTTTTGCATTATGAGAATTTGCCGGTAAAAGTTTTAATCATCATTTCAATACAAACAAACGAAGATATGTTCTTTCAGCAAAATGTGGTTTCTTACAAGTTTAGAGTGAAATCTCAAACACAACAGATTAATTTGAGTCTCTGATATTGCCGGAGGACGTTTAATATCACATGAAGAGTTTTATCCGTGTTTTATACCAGCCTCTTATTTCCCTAGAATGGTTTATTTGATTGTTTTCTTTTTTTACTGACGTTGAAAGCTGCAAACCAAGGAGTGACCGAGCCGTCGAGGTCCTTACGCCTCAGATTGTCTGATTTTTACCGAGAGTGGTTTAGCGATTGATTTCGGTGTACTTGTGCTTGTATATTTAAGGTAGTAGCAGAGTTCTGTATAACTGTATTGAGATGTATTCCTCCGTAGAGTTACATAAAGCCATTCTGATCGAATGTGTGAAACACAGCAACCTCGTCTTTCCCCCTCTTGATTATTTTTTTAATTTGCGTATACGACTGATGAGTTGAAATCAAGGGCACGGTCTGTGTTCGTGTTTAAGCAGACGTGTGTGTGTTTTCTATCAGCCGTGTTTCATTAACACACACAACTGCTGAAACTCAGATTATTTTGTATATGTTTTGATTTCTCTCTCTCTGACCAGCTGAATCGATCTGAATGAATTAAAGCTCTGCACTTGTAATCGAAACAAGCCGGTGATCTTTTCCACCTTTGACCTTGTAGATGCCCCTGTTTGATATAACCTCCTTTTCTTAATTTCTGCCCTTGATTAAATTAATGTATGGAACCAATAAAATATGAATTTTCACTTTAAGGATTTCTGCTTCTGTGTGATTTATATGTATCATAGAATTTATATTTGTATGTGTGTATGTATGTATATATATATATATATTTAATGTGTTTTATATCTGTGTGTGTGTGGGGTGGGGTGTGGGGGGGATCATGATTCGTTGTCATGTTGGTTTTTCTATTT
>CM049885.1:1039047-1046547 GCA_027474115.1 Schizopygopsis malacanthus
CAAAATCATTAGATATTAAGATCATGTTCCATGAAGATATTTAGGACCGTAAATATATCAAAACTTAATTATTGATTATTAATATGCATTGCTCAGAACTTCATTTGAACATCTTTAAAGATGATTTTCTCAATGTTTAGATGTTTTTGCACCCTCAGATTCCGATCATAACAAACCATACATCAATGTAAATATGATTTATTCATCTGTCAGATGATGCACACATCTCCAGGGTCACATGTGTCTGAGTGTTTGTGGTGTGTTTGTGTAGCGTCTGAGTTGGCTCGAACGCCGGGGAAGAGCGTGACCTTCTCCACATCGGACACTAACGAGGAGTCGTCGAGCCCGGCACGCGCAGATAAAAGTCCGTCCTGATCCTGCGGTTTGTGTTCTTCTTCTCTCAGTCTGTTTATAACCTGACTGACTCTGATCTTCTCTGTTTATCCGCTACAGAAGCAGCCGGTCAGAACAAAACCCCTCAGAAGGTGAACTCGTGTTTATACGTCACACACGTCTACATGTGCTTGTGTTTATATATATATATATATATATATATACTTGTGTCTGATCAGAAGGTGAACTCGTGTGTTTATACGTTACACACGTCTACATGTGCTTGTGTTTATATATATATATATATACTTGTGTCTGATCAGAAGGTGAACTCGTGTGTTTATACGTCACACACGTCTACATGTGCTTGTGTTTATATATATATATATATATATACTTGTGTCTGATCAGAAGGTGAACTTGTGTGTTTATACGTTACACACGGCTACATGTGCTTGTGTTTTATATATATATATATATATATACTTGTGTCTGATCAGAAGGTGAACTTGTGTGTTTATACGTTACACACGTCTACATGTGCTTGTGTTTATATATATATATATATACTTGTGTCTGATCAGAAGGTGAACTCGTGTGTTTATACGTTACACACGTCTACATGTGCTTGTGTTTATATATATATATATATACTTGTGTCTGATCAGAAGGTGAACTCGTTTATTATATATATATATATATATATATACTTGTGTTTATACGTTTATACGTACACACGTCTACATGTGCTTGTGTTATATATATATATATATATACTTGTGTCTGATCAGAAGGTGAACTCGTGTGTTTATACGTCACACACGTCTACATGTGCTTGTGTTTATATATATATATATATATATACTTGTGTCTGATCAGAAGGTGAACTCGTGTGTTTATACGTTACACACGGCTACATGTGCTTGTGTTTATATATATATATATATATATATATACTTGTGTCTGATCAGAAGGTGAACTCGTGTGTTTATACGTTACACACGGCTACATGTGCTTGTGTTTATATATATATATATATATATATATATATATATACTTGTGTCTGATCAGAAGGTGAACTCGTGTGTTTATACGTTACACACGTCTACATGTGCTTGTGTTATATATATATATATATATATACTTGTGTCTGATCAGAAGGTGAACTCGTGTTTATACGTTACACACGTCTACATGTGCTGTGTTTATATATATATATATATATATACTTGTGTCTGATCAGAAGGTGAACTTGTGTGTTTATACGTTACACACGGCTACATGTGCTTGTGTTTATATATATATATATATATATACTTGTGTCTGATCAGAAGGTGAACTCGTGTGTTTATACGTTACACACGTCTACATGTGCTTGTGTTTATATATATATATATATATACTTGTGTCTGATCAGAAGGTGAACTCGTGTGTTATATACGTTACACGCGTCTACATGTGCTTGTGTTTATATACTTGTGTCTGATATATATATATACTTGTGTCTGATCAGAAGGTGAACTCGTGTTTATACGTTACACACGGTCTACATGTGCTTGTGTTTATATATATATATATATATACTTGTGTCTGATCAGAAGGTGAACTCGTGTGTTTATACGTTACACGCGTCTACATGTGCTTGTGTTTATATATATATATATATACTTGTGTCTGATCAGAAGGTGAACTCGTGTTTATACGTTACACACGTCTACATGTGCTTGTGTTTATATATATATATATATATATATACTTGTGTCTGATCAGAAGGTGAACTCGTGTGTTTATACGTCACACACGTCTACATGTGCTTGTGTTTATATATATATATATATACTTGTGTCTGATCAGAAGGTGAACTCGTGTGTTTATACGTTACACGCGTCTACATGTGCTTGTGTTTATATATATATATATATACTTGTGTCTGATCAGAAGGTGAACTCGTGTTTATACGTTACACACGGCTACATGTGCTTGTGTTTATATATATATATATATACTTGTGTCTGAACAGAAGGTGAACTCGTGTTTATACGTTACACACGTCTACATGTGCTTGTGTTTATATATATATATATATACTTGTGTCTGATCAGGGAAAGAAGGTGCAGTTCATCTCCACAACACCACACCGACTGCGCAAGAGACTGTCAGGTTCGTTTGTTTCTTATTTTAATTAATTTACAATTAGAGGACACTATAATGACAGTAACACACTAATATAGAAAAACATATTATAGGCTATATACCCATATAAAGTGGTATATAGGTTTGTCCATATATAAATACTAACAAAAATTAACAGAAAAATAATTAAGGCTTAATTAATTAAGGCTAATAAAGTGCTCTATACATTTTATAATAAATGCACATACATTACATAAACATTATGCATTTACAAATAAGTCTTCTAATTAACAAATCATTATTTGTGTAATTATTAAATTATAACAAATGAGTAATAATTTATTAATATTGATGTATACAGTAGTTTTCACAAATAAATACAAATTTAAAAGAATAAAAGCTGAAATAATTTAATTTCCAGACATAAATTACCTAAACATTAATTTAGGCTTGCAAATTAAAGTATTATAATTAGCTAATTAATATTTGTATAATTTATCACATTATAATAAATTATTAATATTAATAGAAAATAAAATCGATTTATGACAGTAGAAAAAAGTAAATAAAATTAAACTTATGTTTTTCCAAAAATAAATAAATACTAACAAAATATAAAAGAATAATTACTAAATAACAGGCTAATAAAATTTATCTTTAAATTCCAGAATAAATGCACTAAAATTATGCTTTTTGGTTTTCAAATAAGTCTTAATAACAAATCATTGTTTGTATAGTTATCACATTATAATAAATTATTAATATTATTGAACAAAAGATTATTTTATTTATTATAATCAAACAAAAATGATACAATTTAATTTATATTAACAAAAGCAACTCAGTTTTTTTTAACATTTATTTAAAGTCATAAAGTCATATCCACGATCACTTTTTATATTGAAAATTAGTAATTTTGTGTGTTTTTGTTCCTCAAATCAGTGACATCATTTATGAACTTGGCAATTAAAGAGTAACAATCCTGGATTTGTTTTAATATTTTGTTAGTAGTTTTGATCAGGACTGAGGTTAATTAACAGATTTATGCAAAACAAATCTTTATCTGATGCATTTTTACAGCACTTTAATTGATTTCATCCCGAACATAACGAAAGGGTCGTTAATTTGAACAATGCACAAGGGTTACATAGTTTCTTAATGAATGTGTAATTAATCTAACTCTTTAGATCTTTAGTCTCGTCATCCGTGACTCTCACAGGTGTCCGTGTCATGTACTAACGTGTTGTTATTATCTTATTATAATTATGATGCAGCTCCGAACCTGCGTTCAGACAGCGAGAGCGATTTCTCCCCCTCGAACTCTGAGGATGATGATGATGATGAAGAGCACGAGGGGAACCAGCACAAAACACCCAGCAAACACACACCCGCTGCTGCCCTCTATAAGACGCCCAGTAAGAAGAGCAAGAAAGCAGCTGAGGTTAGACTCTCATCTTGACCTTTGACCTTCTGGATGAGGGTCCAGATGAGTTTATGATTAACAAAACCTTCAGTTCAGAACCCGAATGAGTGTTTCAAGCACTAAAACACCTTAGAAACTACCTTAAACACCCTAGCAACCTGTAAGTAATATAATAACTACTATAATAAATGTAGCTATAAAGATTACAATATCTATTATGATATATGCAATAACTTCAAAATGTCATATTGCATTTTTTATAATTTTTTAGGAGTTTCTGAGTGAAAATCGTTTCTCCACCAAGTGTTTTTTCAGTGTTTTTAACTTGATGAGATATCAAGTGAATACTCTGGAAGTCTCTCGTGTTGTGTGCTTGTTCTGCTACAGACGGATCTGGTGGAGGAGTATTTTGAAGCTCACAGCAGCTCTAAGGTTCTCACGTCCGATCGGACCCTCCAGAAACTCCGGACGCCCAAACTGGACCGGGTCAGTGATCTTCATCTGTCTGTGGATGTGGGATCTGTATGAGATCTAACGGAGGCTGTGTTTTATAGGAAACTCTGCTCAGCCTCTTGGGTTCAAACCAGCCACGCTTCGCAGAGGAACTTAAACAGCTCAACGCCAAACACGAGAAGAACTTTAACCAGTGGATGCTGCAGCTGCAGTTGAGTGTGTGTGCGTGTGTGAGAGTGTGTGTGTGATTGTGCGTGTGCGTGAGTGTGTGTGCGTGAGTGTGTGAGAGAGAGAGAGTGTGTGTGTGTGTGTGCGCGTGAGTGGGCGTGTGCGTGAGTGTGTGTGTGCGTGTGAGTGTGTGCGCGTGAGTGGGCGTGTGCGTGAGTGTGTGTGTGCGTGTGAGTGTGTGCGTGTGAGTGTGTGTGCGTGAGTGTGTGTGTGTGTGTCTGAGAGTGTGTGCGTGAGAGAGTGTGTGTGTGATTGTGCGTGTGCATGAGTGTGTGTAAGTGAGAGAGAGAGTGTGTGTGCGCGTGAGTGGGCGTGTGCGTGATTGTGCGTGTGCATGAGTGTGTGTAAGTGAGAGAGAGAGTGTGTGTGCGCGTGAGTGGGCGTGTGCGTGATTGTGCGTGTGCATGAGTGTGTGTGTGCGTAAGAGAGTGTGCGCGAGTGTGTGCATGAGAGAGTGTGTGAGAGTGTGTGCGCGTGAGTGCGTGAGAGAGTGTGTGTGCGTGAGACTGTGTGCGTGTTTGAGTGTGTGCGTGCGTGTGTGAGTGCGTGCGTGCGCGTGAGTGCGTGTGTGCGTGAGAGTGTGTGCGCGAGAGTGCGTGTGCTCGAGAGAGTGTGTGCGTGAGTGAGTGCGTGCGTGTGTGTGCATGAGAGTGTGTGTGTGTGCGTACGTGAGTGCGTGTGTGTGTGTGAGGATGATGAAGATGCACGTTCATGTTGTGTATCTCTGTTGGTGAATATTTCAGTATGTGCGTGTGTTTAAGCGTGAGTGTGTGTGTGTGTGTGTGTGTGTGTGTGTTTGAGCATGTGTGAGTGCGTGAGTGTGTGCGTGTACATGAGCGTGCGTGAGTATGAGCGTGCGTGTGCGTGCGTGCGTGAGGATGATGAAGATGCACACATTCATCTTGTGTATCTCTTGGGGAATATTTCAGCATGGGCTTTAACATCTTGATCTACGGTTTGGGCTCCAAGAAGCTCCTGCTGGAGAAGTTCTGCTCGTCCGTGCTGTCTGACTACGATCATGTGGTGGTCAACGGCTTCTTCCCCAGTATGACCCTCAAATCGGTTCGTGCGCTGCTTCTGTGTTCCTCTCACACACACATGAATCCTCTGTCATCGTGAATTACTTTATTACGCAACAAAAACCATGTTTTGCACAACCTTTTCCATACAGTGAAAGCATCATGTGACAAAACGCAGTTATTCATGACTAATATCGACTAATATAACAAACTCAGTGAATATTTCAGATTGTTCTCTGTCTGAAGTCACATTCATACCACAAACTGTAACTTAAACTATAAATATAATAACTTTCACAGCAACTACAAAGGCAGATGTAATGATAACTGTAATGGTAACTTTAACAATAATTGTAACAGTAGCTATAATAATAAATACATTTAACAAAACAGTGATAACTATAACAGTAACTATAAATATGATAACTGTAACGCTATCTATAACAATAATTTTATATATAAAGATAACTACAATAACGGTAATGATAACATAACAAAAAATACAGTGATAACTGTAACAATAAATATCACAAAAAATATGAACTAATGCTAACAATAATGATAAAGATAACTATAACAATAAATATAGTGATAACTGTAACAATAAATATCACTACAAAAATATTAACTAATGCTTAATGATAAATATAAAGATAACTATAACAATAAATATAGTGATATCTGTAACTATTAATAGAACTTAAATTATAAATATAATTGTAACTAACGATAACTAATCATTATAATAACTGTAATGATAACTAACAACTATAACGAGTACTATAATAACTAACGATTACGGTAAATATTGTGAAAACTTAAACCATAACGAGAACTAACAACTATAACAACTGTAACAATAATTATTGTTAACTGTAACAACTATAATGATAAATATCATAACTGTAACTATAATTAAAATAACTATAACGATAATATATATTGTAACTAACTATAATGATAACTATAATGATAAATATCACGATAACTATATCGATAACTAAGTACTAAATAAAAACTATAATAATAAATATCATAACTGTAACTATGATGATAATATAACTAGCGGTAACTATAATATATCAATGATATATAACACTAATGACTTGTACATATGAGTACAGTCCTTTCATACACTTCAAAACTGATGGAAATACAATTTTTAGGTACATTAATTATGTTTGGACGTGTCTTTTTCTCTTCTAAAGAAGGGGTGCCAGTACTTTTGTCCATATAATGAATGTACAAGTCATTAGTGTTTGGTGATGAGTTTGTGGCTCATTTAAAGTCACACCAGAGGTGTTCAGCTGCTTTCTGCAGACCAGTCAAGTTCTTCCACACTGACTGAATCATCATTTCTCTTTGATTCTTGTCTTATACACAGAGACACTGTCATGTTAGAATAGAAAAGAGTCCTGCTATAACATTAGATTCCCTAGAATATCATTATATGCTGAAACATTAAGATTTACACTCATGGAGATTACTAAAGCACTCAAACCTTTCATTAGAAGGGGTGCCAATACTTTTGGCCGTATAGTGTATCATGATAACTCTGTAAGCGTCCTCTGATAGCGCTGCTTGATAACAGCTTTGTCTGTAATCGGACAGATCCTGAATTCCCTCACCGGCGACGTGTTCGGACACGAGGGAACTTTCCGTAACCCTGCAGACCAGATCGACTTCATCGTCAGATCTCTCAGAGAAGGTAAGGCCGGCGTGTGACGTCTCTCAGCTCGTCTCCAGTGGCTGTAACATCTCATCGGTTGTGATATACCGGTTAAAAGTCTCCCCGTGATCAGAATTAGTCTTCCCGTGATGATAACGATAAAGTCTAGTTGTTGAGATATTTCCGTGCGGAGCGACTTGGCTGAAATTGAGGAGTTTATCTCTAAAGGATGAGCTCTTTAT
>CM049885.1:1051547-1054047 GCA_027474115.1 Schizopygopsis malacanthus
ACGGCCTCCAGCGTGTGACTCTATAAACCAGACGTGATAAACACCAGTCAAGCGTCTCCTGAACAGAGAGGTTATAATGTGTGCTCGCCAAGCATGCTTTTATCTGATCCAGAACACAGCAGTATTATCAATTATTATTAATATATAAAACATCTGTTACACTCTAATCTACTTCTGTGTGTTCAGCATCATTTCTCCAGTCTTCAGTGTCACAATAATATGCTGATTTGCTGCTCAATCAATTTTTATTATTATGTATAAAAAAATAAATCAGGTTTCTTTGATGAATAGAGAGTTTAGAAGAACGGCATTTATATGAAATATAATTTTTTGGTAACATTATAAATCATCTTTTGATCAACTTAAAACATCCTTGCTAAATCAAAGTATTATTTTTTATAATTTTCTTATAGAAAACTAAAGTTAAACTGAACGGTATAGTGGTGTATAATATTACAAAAGCTTTTTTTTCAGATAAATGCTCATCTTTGGATATTTCTATTCATTAAAATAATCCTGGAAATAATGTATTCAACTGTTTTAAATATTGATGATAATCATAAATGTTTAATATTATGATGATTTCTGAAGATCATGTGACACTGAAGCCTGCAGTAATGATGCTGAAAATACAGAAATAAATTACATATTCACACAGAAAACAGATATTTTAAATAGTGCACATATTTCTCAATATGACTGTACTTTGGATGAAATAAATGCAGCAGAAGAGACTCTGTTTGCTCCTCGTACCTTCTTCTTCGGCGCGTCTCCGGTCTCTCGCGGGGACGACAGCGATGGAAACTTGTCTCGGGCCAGCAGCTTCATTCCCAGCTGAGCTCGGATCTTACTGCACAAACACGAGCGCGTTCAGTTCAGGTCCAGAGCAAACGCACAAACTAAGCCGGATCTTACTTGGTTTCCTCCATGCTGTAGTTCAGAGCGTCCGTCTCAGAGTCGGCTTCTGTCAGGCCATTGGTGGAGCGGGAGGGGGCGGGGCCTGGAGGGGAGACAAGCTCCTCCCCTTCGTTCAGTGCTTGAGTGAGCTCCTCCTCTGTAACCACTGACAGAGCAAACTCATGAATATTCATATCTGTACGCTGCTCATAATGTATTGCATGACAGCTTATTAAAAATGTGAAATATAGAAGTTAAATACTGATAAACTGAGACCTGATCAGTGTTTGCAGGAATTATTCCAATTAGTTGCAAAGGGGTGGAAAATTTCCCTTTTTCCCCAAAAAAGAAATACCAGAAGGTTTCCAAAATTAGGGTTACAAATTAGACACACACACACGCACACACAAACAGACACAGGCACAAACAGACAGACAGACAGACACACACACACACACACACACACACAAAGACACAGACAGACACAGGCACAAACAGACATACAAACAGACAGACAGACACACACACGCACACACAAACAGACACAGGCACAAACAGACAGACAGACACACACACACACGCACACACAAACAGACACAGGCACAAACAGACATACAAACAGACACACACACACACACACACACACACAAAGACACAAACAGACACAGGCACAAACAGACAGACAGACACACACACACACGCACACACAAACAGACACAGGCACAAACAGACATACAACACACACAGCACACACAACAGCACACACACACACAGCACAAACAGACATACACACAGACACACACACACACACACACACAAACAGACATACACACACACACACACACACACACAGGCACAAACAGACAGACAGACACACACACACAAACAGACACAAACACAGGCACAAACAGACACACACAGACGCACAAACAGACAGACACACACACACAGACACACAGACACTCACACACAGACACTCACACACACACACACAAACAGAGACACATTCACACACACACAGACACACACACACACACACAAACAGACACACGCACGCACGCACACACACATATATAAAAACAGCTACAGATTAATGAATCAAGTCTTTTTTTTGTATTAGTACATATCATCATTAATACATGTTTTGTCTATTTTACGTTAATAACTGAAACTAAATAAACATTAATTGAAAATAAAATGAGTTTTATTTTTTTATGTCTTATCTCAGTTAGTTGCCAAGGCAACATTTCTCATGTTTGTGTTATTTAACTTTTAAGTACTAAAATACTAAAACAAAGTCTAAAAAATTAATAAACTATATGGACATAAAAAGACACCTACTACAAAATGACAAAAACAATCAAATTACTAAAACCTGTAAATTAAAGTGAAAATAAAATATATGTATTATATTGATTATATTAAAATAGCACCAATATATATATATTTAAAATAATATAAAGTTTATAAAAGGCTTTATTTGTTCAATAATTTTATTTTTTTCCCCATGACTGTGTAACACAATATTGCCAAAGCATTAATATACATATGACCCTGGAGCACAAAAACAGTCATAAGAGTTAATTTTATAAAATTGAGATGT
>CM049885.1:1059047-1074047 GCA_027474115.1 Schizopygopsis malacanthus
GATTTGTGTTTACTACTTCAAGTATGACTTTAGCTGGATTAAGGTAATCAAAATCTCTGTTTACGTGGTAGATTCTTAATCAGACTACAGTCTTAATCGTGTTAAAATCAGATTATTGTTAAACGTACTGAGTAACCCAAAATCGCGGACTTGGCAACCCTGAGTCTATTCGTCTCGCGGGAACGCGCAGAACAAAGAAGAGGCGGAGCTACGCGGAGTTCGTGCGCTGCGTGAGGCGAATGTAAGAAGCTTTCACGGGAATCAGTGCACAGGACAGCACCGTATTTTTCGGAGTTAAGGGCTAATATCTGCGATCTTCCATCATGCATGTGGACTTTGAGAAGCTGCGGATGAGCGGCGCGGGAAAAGCCATCGCGGTTCTGACGAGCGGCGGAGACGCGCAGGGTAAAAACGACTAAAAGAGCAAATAACGGACATAAAGCGAGCGAAGGCAGGGCTGACTGACAGCACAAGCACTCAACACAGACGCTCTCTGATGCACAACTTCGTTGACTTTCGAACATATGATGCACAAAATGCTGTACGTTACATAGGGATCGTACTCGGTATTGACGCGCAGCCCGTGTCTATTACTAACGTTACCTGTTGACGAGAAAATACCATAACATATAGTCTAAAAACGCGTTGCGAACACATTTATCAAACATTATTTCTTAAATATTCAAAATGTCCAATTGTTGTTTAAAGCGCGTTTTTTCTTGGTTGTGACCGTTAGTGGAACATTCCATTCCGACCGTTATGAGAACGTTACATTTGAATGTTCTCTCAATGTTTAAATCACCTCATTTCGTATTAATAATATCATATTTCATATAAAAAATCAGTTTTTCTTGATTATGTTCATTCCATTTCATCACTTTGAAACCGTTATGAACATATTATTTCTGAATGCTTTTAAATATCCAATCAGACACATTTCAGAAAATGTCCTGGCTCAAATTTGTCGTTTTGTCAAACTTTTTATATGAAGAAAGATAAACATGTAACGTATAGAGATGAAAGCCTAAATATTAAATGTCACTGATGTATATTTATGGAGTAATGCACTATTTTGAAGAATGGGGGTCAAAATGGCAAATTACAGGAGGATAAATATGACTTCAGAAAGATGAAAACATATTTATTTAATTTTGATTGGTTGGTTGATTAGTAAATTCTGTTGACTTAAACACTCTGTGTTGCATTATGTGCCAATGCTGACCGTAAAAAAATGGGAAAAGAGCACAATAGGGTCTGGCTGCAGACTTGCACTTGCACGCTCGGACACTTGCACGTGCACGCTCGGACACTTGCACGCTCGGGACACTTGCACGCTCGGACACTGCAGGCTGCACTTGCGCGCTCACGCTCGGACACTTGCACACTTGCGCGCTCGGACACTTGCACGACACTGCACGCTCGGCACTTGCACGCTCGCTGCACGCTCGGCACTTGCACGCTCAGACACTTGCACGCTGCACGCTCGGACACTTGCACGCTCGACACTGCACGCTCGGACACTTGCACGCTCACGCTCGGCACTTGCACACTCACGCTCGGACACTTGCACGCTCGGGCACTTGCACGCTCGGACACTTGCACGCTCGGACACTTGCACGCTCGGACACTCGGACACGTGCACGCTCGGGCACTCGGACACTGCACGCTCGGGCACTTGCACGCTCGGGCACTTGCACGCTCGCACGCTCAGCACTTGCACGCTCAGACACTTGCACGCTCAGACACTTGCACGCTCAGACACTTGCACGCTCAGACACTTGCACGCTCAGACACTTGCACGCTCGACACTGCACGCTCAGACACTTGCACGCTCAGACACTTGCACGCTCGCTGCACGCTCAGACACTTGCACGCTCAGCACTTGCACGCTCTCAGACACTTGCACGCTCGGCACTTGCACGCTCGGCACTTGCACGCTCAGACACTTGCACGCTCGGCACTTGCACGCTCGGACACTTGCACGCTCGGCACTTGCACGCTCGGACACTTGCACGCTCAGCACTTGCACGCTCGGACACTTGCACGCTCGGACACTTGCACGCTCACACGCTCGACACTTGCACGCTCGGCACTTGCACGCTCGGCACTTGCACGCTCGGACACTTGCACGCTCGGACACTTGCACGCTCGGACACTTGCACGCTCGGACACTTGCACGCTCGGCACTTGCACGCTCGGACACTTGCACGCTCAGCATTCTTTTATTACACTTTTAGTGGTCAAGAACTAAATGTGGGTCACTTTGCACAGAGATAATTCTTGGTTAGTGTAAAGAGAAACATCTGAAGAACAAATAATGTTGAAACTAGAGCTGTATCTTGTATTCCTCTATATAGATCATATCTCCTCTATATAGATCATATCTTGTCTTAGTGCCATAAATACTTTTTTCTGAAGTTTGCATGCCAGATCACTCAATGTGATTCTGTTTCTTAATACAATTGTCATTTATAATATACACATCAGTGACATTTAATACTCTGGCTTTCTAATTAATTTATGCATTTGACTAACAAAATCACAAAACATCAACTTTGAGTTGATGTGTAATAACTCCAAATTATGGAATGATTTGATATTTTTTCTGACGTATGTGTGTCAGAGAGCGAGTATCTGGTGCACAAGTAATGCATGTTATGTAACCTGTCGTGACCCTCTATCTACTGTGCATGCTTCAGGATTTGTTCCTGCACTGTTTCCAGATTAAAGATGCATTTCTCTATAGATGCTGCATTAACACAAGTGTGAGAGTTGTGTAGAGCGGCGCGAGATGCATGATATCACGTGTGATTTCTGCAGGTATGAACGCGGCCGTGCGCGCTGTAACACGCATGGGCATCTACGCGGGCGCTAAAGTCTACCTGATCTATGAGGTGAGAGCTGTTAATCACACACGCACACGCTGCTGGCGTCCGTCGTACTGATGCATGTGTTTCTCTAGGGCTATCAAGGCCTGGTGGATGGAGGAGATCACATCAAACTCGCTAACTGGCAGAGCGTCACCAACATCATTCAGCTGGTCAGTCTTCATCCGTTTAGCTTGCTTTGTTTGTCACGTGCATGTGTTGTGCTGCCGTACGTGCTTCTAGAATACATTAAAACAGAATTCAGAAATAAAAATCAACTGGATGGAGATCAAATGAAGTCGGATTGTAGAAACGGAGGGCTTGAAGTCATATGTTAAAGAGAGATTATGAATACAAATGTATTTATTGTTATGTAAATGCTCTATTTATTTGTATGTCAAGGTTTTATTTATTTTTATATGAATGCTTTAGCTTTTTTATCTATTTTTTATTTTTTTTGCTTTAATTTATTTATTTGGAACAACATTATATGAAGGTTTCTCTGTCTGAAACCCAGAAAAATTATTATTATTATATTTTTTTAATGTCATGGAAATTAATAAGTGTTATTTTTAATATCAGTAATTTAGTGTAGTTAATATTTTTAATTTGCTTTTTTATGTTCGATTATTGTCAATTTCTTAGTTTTTTATCTTTACTGTCTGTATTTAATGTAATTTATTTATTAAATATCCATTTTATTATTAGAATTCATATATCAGTTTTAGTTTTAGTGCTTCAATTTAGAAACATGTTCATTAATATCAGAGCTTTTTTTTAAATTCTGCTTTCCATTTCTGGGAATGTCATGGAAATAAATAAAACTTTGAATAATAAATTAAAAAAAACAAAATTATAATTAGGAATAAATTTCTATGTCGTTTTGTGGCAAATTATTAAACATATCAATATTCATCACAAAAAATATATATATTCACAGCCTGTAATTTTTAATGTCTGTTTGTAAGAGAGTTGTGAGTATAGAGGGATCTCAATTAATGCACCCCCCCAAAGTGTTCACAGACACAGTGTTTATGCCTTTCAGACAGCAGCATGCTCGTCATTAGCGATGCACCCAAAGATAAATTCTGAACAAAAAGAAACACGTTTGGTGCCTTTTTTCCAAAAATAAAATATCAAAATGTGCTTTTTTACTGTTTTGTCTCGCTTTTCCTAACTTTAATTTTAATTAACTTTAATTTTTCCTAACTTTAATAGTGTCTGCAGGACTTTAGGAGAATGGAGGTCGCTGCTTTTTAAAGATGTTCGATTATTGTCAATTTCTTTTGAATATTAGTTTTGAAAGGTTCCACGCATCTTTACTACAGGCCGCCAAAATATTCTCCAGCCTTTGTTGAAGAGTCACAGAATTTAATGATTTCCTCAATTTACTGTTTTTATTGCAGGGGATTTTAATATCATAGACATTTCAAAACTACAAAAGAAATTATTACTTTTGAATTCATGCACGGACCCACACACAATGGACACACTTTAGTTTTAGTGTCTAAACTTCAATTTAGAAGCTCTGTCTGACATGTATTTTCTTTGATATATTGATTAATATCAGAGATCTTTTTCAGAAAGAGATTTTGAGAACACTATTCTATTTATGCAATATCTTTAACACCCATTTGCAGACTCTGATCTTCTCCTGGAAATTTGTCAAAAGTTAAGAATGTTATTGATGATATGCACCGAAATCAGCAAGAAAATGGCAGACAAAAAATTTTGAAAATCAACAATCAGAAATGAAAAGACAATGCAGAAAAGCTGAGCGGATTGGCGGAAGACGAAACTAGAAATACAAAAATAAAAATTATGCTTTAATGGAACTAGCCACATAGACAGACCTTCTTCTCAAACCTTTAAACAGTAACTTAAACAAATACTCTTTTTGCTACTGTTGAGAGACTGACAAACCCCCCCAAGTCAGATTCCCAGTGAAATGCTCTCTGACAGCAAATGCAATGAGTTTGCTTCCTTCTTTTTCAGTAATATCAGGAAGGAGATTGGCACATCTTCCTGTAATTCTCGACAGCAATCTCAAAAAGAAGTGACTATGTCTGTTTTTAAAACAATTGATAGCAAAATTTTGGAAGAAATAGTACAGCATCTTAAATCGTCAACCTGCTATCTTGACACACTTCCCACATCTTTTTTCAAAAGTGTGCTTAACTGTTTAGAAGCAGATCTCTTAGAAGTGGTGAACACCTCACTTCTTTTGACTTTCCAAACTCCCTGAAAACTGCAGTTGTTAAGCCCCTTCTGAAAAAGAGCAATCTTGATAACACCGTAGACATATAGCAACTATAGACCAATATCAAATCTTCCTTTTAGGTAAGATTATTGAAAAGGTAGTTTTTAATCAGCTGAACAACTAAAACTCAAATGGATTCCTGGATAATTTTCAATCTGGTTTCCGCGTGCATCACAGCACAGAGACAGCATTAAGATAATAAATTATTCGCTTTAATTCTGATTCTGGCAAAAAAGTGCTGGTATTAATATTCGTTTGAATCACAATAGAGAGACTGGAAAACTGGGTCGGGCTTTCTATGGCACTAGATTCTTAGAAGGGAGAGGTTATTAAATAGGAGAGCACAATAAATGTGGAGTCCCACAAGGATTTGCACCGCTCTTGTTTACTGTATAGCCTGTAATGAGGAAGAACCAAACTCACAGCTTCTGATGATCCCCAGAATGCCTTATCTCCAAATGACTACAGCCCCATTTTCTGCTGTTTGTAGTTGGAGAGAACCTTCTTCAGTTAAACAAGGAGAAAACTGAGTGGAAACAAAGATTTCTAGAGCATACCTTGAAGTCAAACAACTAAAAATCTCAGAAATCTTGGGGTGATGGAGACAGACCTTAGTTTTAGTAGTCTGTCAAAGCATAACACAGTGCATACTATCATCTCAAAAACATTCACAGACCCCCCCCCAGCAAGAATTAGATGTTTTGTTTGTTTACATCACATGACTTGGAGGAACCCCTTTATCCCAGCAGGGTGGATTAGTGTCTCCTCACCGGCCTTCCAAAGAAGACATCACAGACACCACCCCCCCCAGCTGCAGTGTTTACATCACAGACGCTGCTGCCAGTGACCAGAACCAGTTTGAGCATCTCACACCAGTCCTGTCCTTACCTTTCAGACATTTAGGAGCAGTACTTTTACTCATGCTCGTAGGACCATTAGCGATGCTGAATATAAACCCAAAGCTAAATTCAGTTAGAAATACCAAGGGAACAAAAGTCCGCTTTTAGAATGCCGCCCGCACACGTTCCAGAAGAGATCAAACGTGCTAAAACATTGCTTTTTTTCCAGTCTAAAAACTCATCTATTTAGCTGTGCATTTGTTGAAAGCGCTGTGCTATAATGCATTATTTTATGTATAATCCTATTTTTACTGTTTTAAATTTCATTTTAAATCAATTTCTATATCATTTTAAATTTCTTATTTTATTATTTTTCGCTGTGAATGATTATTTTTTCTTTTATGTAAAAGAATTACAACTGATATCTATTACAAAACAACAAATAAACTTGCCTTGCCTAAAAAATACACTCAAAGACCGAACTGTTACAAAACAACAATTAAAAAATACACTGAACTGTTTTTTACATTCTAGCAGACCAAGTGTACCAACAAAGCAATTTAACGTCAAATTAATACGTTAGTTAAATAATATCTTGAACTCAGGAATCATGTATTTTTACTGTACAAATAAATGCAGCCTTGCTTTTAAAACATTAGAATCTAATACAGATCCCAGTTTAAACACTGTGTGAATGTATTTATAGAGCTGTTGTAATTATTATAATTTTATTGTCTTATTTTTATTTTACAGAACGACAGTAAAATTACAAAACTGACATTAATGAATGTTGATGGAGCTTTTATTTTGGCGGAATCCCGCTGAACGATCTCTTTTTTTGTTGACAACAGCAGATTTATTAATGATTGTTATTATGAACGTGGGAAGATGTTTGTCGCATGAATTCATATAAATGTTACTGATGAGTAACAGTGTTTCAGCACTTTGAACCCTGGCTAACGAGCTCATGCAGCACTGTTTGAACACATGCAAGCCGTGTGTGTGTGTGTGTGTGTGTGTGTGTGTATTAGGACACGTTCAAGTGACCCAAATCTGATTTTGTCCTCCCGTGTGGCACAGACCGGATCCGTGTAAGCAGGAAAAGTCACATGGGTTCCGATATTGTCCGACCGGTTTCAGGCCTCACTCATATGTGGAAATAAATCAGATATGAATCAGATATTCCCTTGTAAATGCGACTCCTACGTCATCGAAAAGAGAGTTTTTGAAAGATTTCGCGGTACAGACATACCTGTAACTAATGACACCTCTCCAGTTGAGTAGCAGAGTATTAATTTAGTTCGTTTGTGTTAATTAAAAGGCGATCTGACGCTGAAATGTGATGCTTGTGAAATCACGCGGAGTGCTGTTGTCAGTGTCTGCGTTTATACGGCAGGTCTTAATGCACAGATCCGATCTTTTGACCCTTTAGACACGACTGGTATCCGATATCTGTGTTTACATTAATTCCCAGCCAAAAGGATTGTCGCTTGTGCACATGGTAGACCGGCGGGTTTTAAATAGCTGTAAAATAATGTATATAATTCACGTCGAATGGCTGTTTTTATTTGCCAGCGAACATTTGTCATGGATGTTTTGCAGCACAAAATCTGACTGAATGGAAAATAACGGTCGTTTTAATTGATCTACAGCTGAGGTAGAGTTCTTTAGTGAAATAAAATGACATTTATTGAAATGAGTTAAGGGAGGGGGGGGGGGCACACACGTACGAGGGAACGAGTGACTGTGAAGCATTGCAAACAAGAGTCAGTTTAATTACAAAAAGTGCTAAGTTATCACCTCATTGCTGAGAAATATAATGTAGCTTTTAGCGGTTGTGTTTTCAAAATTTCAGGAGGCTTATGGGTTGAAAATCAGCTCCTGAATGTGCAGTTTGAGGCTTTATTAATGCCCACATCTACCCTTACCCTTCAAACAATACAAATATATTATTGGTAGCACAATCTGATAGGTGGCATGTTTCGTCGGTACACACGAAAAATCATTAGGATATTAAGATCATGTTCCATGAAGATATTTTGTGACTCTCCTGCCATAACTTAATTATTTATTAGTAATATGCATTGCTAAGAACTTCATTTGAACAACTTTAAAGATGATTTTCTCAATATTTAGATGTTTTTGCACCCTCAGATTCCAGATTTACAAATATTGTCCAAACCATACATCAATGGAAATATTATTTATTCAGCTTTCAGATGATGCATTTTGAAAAACTGCACTAAAACAGCAGTCAGTAAGGTTTTGGAGGTTTCTAAATGAACACAGTTTTACGGTCAGTATTGTGGGATGCGGTTCGTCTGATCACCGAGTGCTTTATTGACGGTTGAGCGCGGTGCTCTGGTTCTAGAGCTTCATCTGACCCACAGATGTTGTGATTGTGTTCAGGGTGGCACCATCATCGGCAGCGCCCGCTGTACAGCGTTCACCACGCGCGAGGGCCGTCTGTCCGCGGCGTTTCACCTGCTCCAGCGCGGCATCACTAACCTGTGTGTGTGCGGCGGAGACGGCAGCCTCACCGGAGCCAACATCTTCCGCAGCGAGTGGAGCGACCTGCTGGCTGAACTCGTGCAGCAAGGTACTCGAGCCAGATACGATACGAGCTTCTCCACGGCGACGCCACAGAAGCACCGGTCAGGCCAAGAACAGCTCTCTCTGCGCTTCTGAGAAACACAACGCTTCGTCAGAAGCTTCTTTATGGCGTCGTTATATTGAAGAGTGTACAGTTGGTTTTACTATACAGTTATTTTATTCAGAATCAGTTTTAATATTTTAAAATATAAAAATGTAAATATAATAATATAATATTTAAATTAATTTAAAATATATCCGTAAAGTAAAATATTTTTTTTTTAATTAAGTTTTAATAATTTCGATATATATATATATATTTTTTTTAATTATTATTATTTACTTACTATTTATTTAATTATTAATTTTTTTCAGTTTCACGTCAGTTATTTACTTCCAACATTTTTTGTTGTTTAGTCATTTTTGTTTTTAAAATGTAGTTTTTTTTAATTATTTTAATTTGTTTTTATTCACTCTTGTTTTTAAGTGTCCATTTATTTATTTATTAATCACTCATTTAAGTTTCAGTCCAGTTATTTCCAGCTTTAGTTTTAGTAATTAGTAGTATTTTTTTATTACTTTTCTAAAATAAGTCTATATTTTTATTTTTTCAATTTTAGTTTTGTATTAATTTTTCAATTTCAGTTATCTCCAGTTAGTAATTTTGTGTGTTGTATTTTATATTTTTTTATAATTATTATATATATTTTTTTTTTCTTCAGGTTCAGTTATTTTGTTGTGATTTTGTCATTTTGATTAGTTATTGTTTTTGAAAACATTATTCAATTATTTCCAGTTTAGTAATTTTGTTTTATGATTTTTGGAATTGTGTTTTTTTTAATGTCTTTTTTGTTCATTTTTGTTTTCGTTCTGTTTTTGTAGTATTAATTTTAGCAATTGTTTTAATGAATAGTTCAAGTTCAGCCAAGTTATTTTCAGTCCAACTTAAACTAAATAGAAATGTGGGCATGGAGAATATCTGAAACAAATGTCAACTTTTATGTCAACTTTTTTTTATTTCCAGTGAACATATTTTTTAATGGTGTAGATTTAGTTCATGATACAGCAGTGCGTCTGTATGAGACTGAAACCAATCCTGCCGGTCTGCAGGACTTGAGACAGAAAGAGCCGGATCTCTTTCAAACTCTCTCTTTTCTGTGTCACGCTCCACTTGTTTCAGTACAGCAGCTTCAGCAGTGCTTCTGCTCGCTCTCCATTAGAAGCTGCCAAGAGCTTCCAGTGTCCCTCGCCACTGAGCAACGCTGCACTTGAATGACAATCCGCCTCGAACAGGAGCTGACGGGGTTTGTGTGTTTCAGGCCGGGTCACAGACTCGCTGGCGCAGCAGCACAAGCATCTGAACATCGTGGGTCTGGTGGGATCCATCGATAATGATTTCTGTGGAACCGACATGACGATCGGAGCCGATTCTGCTCTGCATCGGATCATGGAAGTTATTGATGCAATCTCCACCACGGCACAAAGGTTAACACACATACACACACTCACTCTCTCTCTCTCTCTCTCTCTCTCTCTCTCTCTCACGCATACACACACACACACACACAGCCAAGAGACACGGCTAAAAATTAACTCTTGCCAAGAAACAAATGCAAGTTATGCAAATCATCAAAACCATAGTCTGACCTTCACTGACACAGACACACACACACTAACTCACACACACACACTCTCTCTCTCTCTCTCTCTCTGTCACACACACACACACTCTTCACCAGATAACACTGACACACACACACCACTCTACACACAGAAACAGACAGACACACACACACACACACACAGCCAAGAGACTCTCTCTCTACACACACACACACACACACAGCCAAGAGAAACGGCTAAAAAACTCTTCCCAAGAAATGAATGCAGGTTATGCAAACCATAAAAACTATAGTCTGACCTTCACTGACAGACACACTGACTCACTCACACACACTGTTTCACACACACACACAGAAACAGACACACACACACACTCACAGACATACACACAGAAACAGACAGACACACACACACAGCCAAGAGACCCTTCTAAAAATTAACTCTTCCCAAGAAATGAATGCAGGTTATGCAAACCATAAAAACTATAGTCTGACCTTCACTGACACACACACACCGACATACGCACACAGACACAGACATACACACGCACACACACACACACAAACACACAGACAGACACACACAAACACACAGACAGACAGACACACACACACACACAGACACACACACACACATACACACACACACACACACACAAACACACATACAGCTGAAAATTGAGTGTTAAATCCTGTCATTTTACATTGACACAATTTACATGTTTTGATATTGTGCAGTGCTTTGTTACAATTTGTATTGTTAAAAGCGCTATATAAATAAAGGTGACTTGACTTGACATACACACACACACACGTACATACATACACAGACACACACACATACATACACACACACACACACACACACACACACACACACAGCCAAGAGACACTGCTAAAAATTAACTCTACCCAGAAATGAATGCAGGTTATGCAAACCCTAGTCTGACCTTCACTGACCTCAGCGATGCCAGGTCTTCATCTCATGACTCTTCATCGATGGAAGATTTACTTTCACTCTTTTTCCAAAGATGTGCAATATTCCTCACATTAAATAAGCCAAAGATAATTCTTCTTATTATAAGTTTTATTATTATTATTACTAATAAAATATAAAAAATTACTTAATACTTAATAATAGTAATAATAATAATTATTGTTATAAAAAATAATATTATTAATAATACTATTACTGCTAAATATAAATATTAAAATGAATCATATTACTATTAAAATATTACTATTGGGCTTGGGCTGCAACTTGTGTTTATATCAATTTGGCTATATAATAATAATACTAATACCTATTATTATTATTATATAATAATAATACTTTTTATATAAAATTAATACGTGATTATTGAGTTCTATTATTATTTTATTATTATTAATATTATTTATTTATTTTATCCAAAGCGATAAAATTACAGTTTCTACATTTTAGAAGCTCTTGCTTTCCCTGTCGAACCCATGATCTTAGCGTGATTATTACCATTGAGTACAGGAAAGCTAAATTACGGGAGTTTTACAGGAGGTGAATGTAGCAAACATGAAATATGCCCAATGGGATTGTTTTTAATAGAAAGATTACAAATATGGGAGAGATGCAGGGAAATATTTAATCGGGATGATCGCGGGATAGAATGGTGAAATACGGGAGAATCCCGAGGAAACGGGGGGGTTGACCGGTATGCTCTGCAGACTGGAGTAATGATGCTGGAACATTCAGACATTTAACAGATATTCACATAGAAAACAGCTGTTTTACACTTTAATATTTCATTTTTTACTGTATTTGTGATCAAATAAATGCAGCCTTGCTGAGCAGAAGAGACTCTCATGTGTTTGTGTTGTTTTCAGTCATCAGAGGACGTTCGTGCTGGAGGTGATGGGACGCCACTGCGGGTACGTCATGTTCACTGGGCTGCTTTATTCTTCAGAAGGAGCATCTGGTCCGGTCTGATTCGGTCTGGTCTAGTATGGTCCGGTCTGATTCGGTCTGGTCTGGTCTGATCCGGTCTGGTCTGATCTGGTCTGGTCTGATCCAGTCTGATCTGACCTGGTCTGATTCAGTCTGGTCCGGTCTGATTCAGTCTGGTCTGATTCGGTCTGGACTGATCCGGTCTGATTCGGTCTGGTCTGGTCTGATCCGTTCTGGTCTGGTCTGGTCTGATCCAGTCTGGTCTGATTCGGTCTGGTCTGATCCGGTCTGTCTCTGATCCGGTCTGATTCGGTCTGGACTGATCTGGTCTGATTAGATCTGGTCTGATTCGGTCTGGACTGATCTGGTCTGATTCGATCTAGTCTGATTTGGTCTGGACTGATTCGGTCTGGTCTGATTCGGTCTGTCTGACTGGTCTGATCCGGTCTGGTCTGATTCGGTCGGTCTGGTCTGATCCGGTCTGGTCTGATCTGATTCAGTCTGATCTGATTCAGTCTGGTCTGGTCTGATTCGATCTGTCTGGTCTGGTCTGATTCAGTCTGGTCTGGTCTGGTCTGATCCAGTCTGGTCTGATTCTGTCTGGTCTGATCCGGTCTGGTGTAATCTGGTCTGGTTCTGCAGGTATCTGGCGGTGGTCTCCGCTCTGGCGTCTGGTGCCGACTGGCTCTTCATCCCTGAGGCTCCGCCGGAGGACGGCTGGGAGGATCACATGTGCACTCGACTCGGAGAGGTGAGACGCCACCGTTTGGACAAAATCTTGTGATTATCTGTGTCCCTGCAGCACAGATGCAGTCATAAGCAGCACAGGGATATTTGTAGCAATAGACAACAATACATTGTATGGGTGAAAATGTTTTATTTTATGCCAAAAATCATTATGATATTAACATCATGTTCCATGAAGATATTTTGTACCCTAAATATATCAAAACTTAATTATTGATTAGTAATATGCATTGCTAAGAACTTCATTTGAACAACTTTAAAGATGATTTTCTCAATATTTAGATTTTTTAACACCCTCAGATTCCAGATTTACAAATATTGTCCGATCATAACAAACCATACATCAATGAAAAGCTATTTATTCAGCTTTCAGATGATGCAAAACCCTTATGACTGGTTTTGTGGTCACATATTAGGTTGTAGACTTGACTCTATGAATGTGTGTGTGTGGTTTTGCAGAGCCGCAGTAAAGGCTCTCGTCTGAACATCGTGATCATCGCAGAAGGAGCCATCGACAAACACGGCCAGCTGATCTCCTCCAACTACGTCAAAGACGTGAGACTCTCAGACGGAGCCGCTGTGTCAGTTCTGTGATGATTTGAGCCTGTTGTTCACGTGTGTGTGTGTGTGTGTGTGTGTGTGTGTGTAGCTGGTGGTCCAGCGCTTGGGTTACGACACGCGGGTCACCGTCCTGGGTCACGTTCAGAGAGGAGGAACACCGTCCGCCTTTGATCGAGTCCTGGTGAGTGCATTAAAAACTCATGTTAAAATGTGGACCTTTCTAATTCAGTTTATCACGAGGGAATACTGCTAAAAATAGATGTGAATGAACTAGAAAATGTATTTAAGAGCATGAGTTAAGTGCTGCTAACCCTGGCACAACATTTTGCTTAATCGCATTATATAATCATTTCAGTTTAGTGTTCAGCGTCTATTTGATTTCATGTCATTTGTAACTAACTGCATGATTTTTACTGTACATTTCTGCCATAGTCTCAACTAATAACCTAAATATAATGTAGAAACGTACAATGTTCTGTAAAGCTGCTTCGCAACGATTTGCATCTGCTGCATTTATACAGCTCTTTTAACACTACAGTATCAAACAGGACAGTAGTAAACACTGTAGTATATACTGTACTGACCCGAATATACTGCACCCAGACACAAGATCGAGGTTCCAGTATCATTTTCTCTCAGACGCAAGTTCTGGTAAGTAAAAGGTAAAAAATATTTATCATGCATTTATTTGTGTACGTAAGGTACCCCCCCGCTCTCTCTCAGTATCAGTGTTGTGTCTATAGAGCAGTAAGATGGGCGTGGAGGCCGTGGTGGCTCTGCTGGAGGCGACTCCGGAGACGTCGGCGTGTGTGATCGGTCTCTCCGGGAATCAGGCCATGCGTCTGCCGCTCATGGAGTGTGTGAACATGGTGAGTCCCACGCCAAACACGCGTGACCTTTGACCTCCGGACAGCGTCTGATACAGAGGATCCAATGTAACGTTGTGCTTGTTTTTGTAGACGAAAGAGGTTCAGAAAGCCATGAACGAGAAGAGGTTTGACGAGGCCATTCAGCTGCGTGGAAAGTGAGTTTCGTTCGTTCGTTTGTGTGTTCGTTATTGAATCTGGGAGGTGTTCACTGATTGTTTCGTCATTGCAGGAGTTTTGAGAACAACTGGAACACGTACAAGCTTTTAGCTCATCAGAAGCCAGCTCTGTCCAAGGTAACGAACGAGTTTAACACCATATACTTCCATTTTGCAGTTTTTTTTTTTTTAAGTCAACAGTCAAAATCGACAAAAAAAATCATACTTTCATAATAAATGTCTTTGATATGATTTTGCACATTATTTAAAACAATTTAGTTAAAAAAAATATACATTAAAAATTTGTCTCTGAAACTCATATATATGAATTCATATTTTATTTACATATTAATGTGAATGTGAAATATATGTATATTAGGGGTGGGACAGTAAACGGATATTGTGATATATCACAATTCCTCTCCATGCGTTACGAGAATCGATATCTGCGCCAAATATTGATATTTTAATTAATACAATAAGGTGCTCTAAATAGGTTTCCCTGTTCAAAGCATCTAAAAATGCAACATTTCCAGCTTTCTTTTCTTTTTTTATGAATATATTTTA
>CM049885.1:1079047-1084047 GCA_027474115.1 Schizopygopsis malacanthus
ACTACACCACTGACTTCATCTACAACCTCTACTCCGCCGAGGGCAAAGGCGTCTTCGACTGCAGGGTCAATGTCCTGGGTCACCTGCAGCAGGTGAGACGCCCGGCTAGTGGTCATGTGACAAGGGTCTCGACGAATCAGATGCTCCCATCATTGCATTAGATTCATGAGTGTGTTATAAAGGGTTAAGTCCGTGTTTTGTGTGTTTAGGGAGGCGTTCCATCTGCGTTCGACAGGAATTTTGGCACTAAACTAGGAGTGAAGTCAGTTCTGTGGCTCACAGAGAAGATGAACGACGCGTACAGACAGGGTGAGACGCACACCAGAGATAAAACATCACAAATCATCTCTGTGAAGAGAAACTCTCCGCTAGAACCATCACAAACCATCTCTGTCAAGAGAACATGTAAACTAGCTTACATTAGGGACGTTTCCTGCACAAGTAACGTATAAATACAACTAAACAATTACTGGAGCTAAAACTGAAATATACAATCAAATCTAAATAGAATAAAAAAAATACTTTATAAAGGAACTACAACTGAAATATACAATTGAAATCTTAAAAAATTACTTTATAAAATAACTAAAACTGAAATAAATAGTAAATGAAGCTGAAATAAATATAAATGAAAGCTAAATAGAATTGTACAAATAATTTACATTATAAAATAACTAAAACTGAAATAAATATAAATGAAAGCTAAATAGTAAAAAAAAAAAAAAAAAAATTACATTATAAAGGAACTAAAACTGAAATAAATATAAATGAAAGCTAAATAGAATTTAAAAAAAAATAATAACAATTACATAAAATATAAAGGAACTAAAACTGAAATATAAAGTGAAAGCTAAACAGAATATTAAAACTGAAAAAAATAAATTAAAAATTACATTATAAAATAACTCAACTGAAATAAATATAAATGAAATCTAAATAGAATTAAAACATAATTTTGCATTATAAAATAACTCAACTGAAATCAATATTAAATGAAATCTGAATAGAATTAAAAAATAATTTGCATTATAAAATAACTCAACTGAAATCAATATTTAATGAAATCTAAATAGATTTTTTTTTAAATAGTAATAATTACACTATAAAAGAACTGAAATAAATATAAATGAAAGCTAAGTAGAATTGTATTTAAAGAAAAAAAAAACATTATAAAAGAACTAACACTGAAATAAATATAAGTGAAAGCTAAATAGAAATATAAAAATGATAAAAGCGCATAACATTACTATAACTAAAATTGAAATAAAAATAAATCTATTTGAAAAAAAATTCAAAATTTATAAAATTGATGAAACCACATAACAAATGTACATTCAAATATATATATATTGTTTTATAAAAAATAATTATACATGCGCATAACAAAATTACTAGAACTAAAACAAAGATAATTAAAGCTAAAAATTTATTGATTTATTAATTTATCTGATTCTGAAATTTAGTAGAAACTAATAAAAATGGTAAAAGCACAAATAAAAGTATTAACCTAATACCGAAATAAATATAAATTAAAGCTAAATATTTTTTTAAAGAACTAATACATAAATAAATGATAAAAGCACAACAAAATTACAAAGATTAAAATAAATCTAAACAGAAGTATTTAAAAATAAATCTACTAATAAACAAAATGACTGAAACTTAACAACATTAAAGCTTATGTAAAATATGGATTTTACTTCCAATTAATATAAAACACTATTGATGTTGAATCACTTCAGAATGAATCTCAGAACATGATCATATTTATTCATATTTTCTGAATAGCTAACCATAGAAACATGTTCCTGATTGAACTTCAAACGCATTTGAATGAAGATGATAATAGCTTGTATTGTGATGTTTTATGTGGTGTATATGATATTTTATTTGTTTACCTGCCCAGGGACAGCAGATGTAAATGAGCTGTTAGCTAATTGTGTGTTTGTGAGTCGCAGGCCGTGTGTTTGCAAACGCTGCAGATACGGCGTGTGTGATCGGCATGAAGAAGAAAGTGATGTCGTTCAGCCCCGTCACACAACTCAAAGCACACACGGACTTCGAGTAAGAGTCACATGATCATCGTGAGTGTGTGTGTGTGTGTGTGTGTGTGTGTGTGTGTGTGTGTGTGTGTGGTGTGTGTGATTGAGAGAGTGTGTGTGTGTGTGTGTGTGTGTGTGTGTGTGTGTGTGTGTGTGTGTGTGTGTGTGTGTGTGTGTGTGTGTGAGAGAGTGTGTGTGTGTGTGTGATTGAGAGAGAGTGTGTGTGTGTGTGTGTGTGTCTGAGTGTGCGAGTCTGTATGTGTGTGTGTGTGGTGTGTCTGTGTGTGTGTGTGTGTGGTGTCTCTCTCTGTGCGTGCTGTGTGTGTGTCTGTGGTCTCTGTCTGTCTGTATGTGTGTCTCTCTCTGTGTGTGTGTGTCTGAGTGTGTGTGTGTGTCTGTGTGTAAGTGTGTGTGTGTGGTGTGACTCTCTGTGCGTGCGTGCATGTCTCTCTCTCTCTCTGTGGTGTGTGTCTTTGTGTGTCTGAGTGTGTGTGTGTGTGGTGTCTCTCTCTCTCTCTGTGCATCTCTGTGGTGTGTCTCTCTCTCTTTCTCTCTCTGTGTGTGTGTGTGTGGGTGTGTCTCTCTCTGTGTGTGTGTGTCTCTCCTCTATCTCTGTGTGTGTGTGTGACTGTGTGTATGTGTCTGAGTGTGTCTCTCTCTCTCTCTGTGTGTGTGTGTGTGTGTGTGTGTGTGTGTGTCTCTCTGTCTGTGTGTGTGTGTCTCTCTCTATCTCTCTGTGTGTGTGTGTGTCTGAGTGTGTGTGTGCATGTGTGTGTCTCTCTCTTTGAGTGAGTGAGTGTGTGTGTGTGTGTGTGTGTGTGTGTGTGTGTGTGTCTCTGTGTGTGTGTGTGTGTGTTGCGTGTGTGTGCATGTGTGTGTCTGTGTGTGTGTGTGTTGAGTGTGTGTGTGTCTGTGTGTATGTGTCTGAGTGTGTCTCTCTCTGTGTGTGTGTGTCTGAGTGTGTGTGGTGTCTCTCTGTGTGTGTGTGTGTGGTGTCTCTCTCTCTGTGTGTGTGTGTGTGTGTGTGTGGTCTCTCTCTCTCTCTCTCTCTCTCTCTGTGTGTGTGTGATAACTGTGTGTTCGTCTCCTGCAGGCGTATGAAGGAGTTCTGCAGCTGGTTGAGGCTCGAGGCCGCTATGATGAGCTGTGTATCGCTATGTGTGTGATTCCCGCCACCATCAGCAACAACGTGCCGGGCACAGACTTCAGTTTGGGAGCAGACACGGCGGTGAACGCCGCCATGGAGGTGCGACTCGCTCGCTCTCTCACATACAGCTGATCAAGGCTCAGTCCTGCGTCTGAATCCAGCTTCTCTCTGTCTGTCTGCTCAGAGCTGTGATAAAATCAAGCAGTCTGCGTCTGGAACCAAACGCCGCGTCTTCATCGTGGAGACCATGGGCGGATACTGCGGTTACCTCGCAACCACCACCGGCATCGCTGTGGGAGCAGACGCCGTCTACATCTTTGAGGAGCCCTTCAACATCCACGAGCTGGAGGCGAGATCACAATCACAGCTCAGCAAGGCTGCATTTATCGGATCAACAATTGTGAAATATTATTAGAAGCACAGCGGTTTTCTATGTGAATATCTGTTAAACTGGCATTATTTCTGTGATCAAAGCCGAATTTTTAGCATCATTGAAAAAAACATTAAAAAGCCAAACTGTAGTGTATAGTCATTTTAACTCATGAAGACGGCTCAAGCTCTTCCAGACTCTTTAGATCAGAGCTTCCCAAACTTCAGCGAGGTAAGGCCCCCCCAAAAACATAGCAAAAGCTCCACGACCCTCCCAACCTCTTTGTTATATAATATATATATATATATATATTAATGGTATAAAGATATATTTGGCTATTCGATATATTTAATAAAGCTGATTGTCTCTGCACAAAATTATCCACATGTATTAACCAGTGTAATAATTTCATGTGGAACTACCATAAAATGTAATATTAAATATAATTGATCATAGCCGAAAAAACATAAAAAATTGTGCTTTGTTGGTATAATGTCTGATAGGATGTATAAAAGTGTTCAGTGTTAAGTCAATTATTATAATTTTTATTTTTTTGTAAAGCAGATTTTGGCTATTTAATTGATTCAATAGTGAAAAAAAGGCAAAAAAATGCGCAAAACTGTGTTCGGTATTCGGCCCAGTGTTTCATTTTATTCGGCTTCGGACAATAATTTTCATTTCGGTGCATCCCTAAACAGAAGCTACTGTACATAGTTCACAAATATATTGCAATGAAATACCTGACTATGTGTAAAAAATTTTTTTATCAAACCTAAAAACATCAAAAATGTATTTGTGTAATGAGGGGGGTTGGAAATCACATTTTAGAACAATTTGAATATTTTAATTAAATATTTAGATTTAGCCTAGCTACAATACCTGCAATACCGCTATGGCCCACCGGGGGCCCACAGTTTGGGAAGCACTGCTTTAGATGTTTGAATCGTGTTAATAATGTTCATGTCATTTTATTGCTGTTTAAATGTGCTTTTGATCAAGTTCAGCTTATCAGAGCTTTTAAACCTTCCTCAGACAAACGTGGAGCATCTGACGGAGAAAATGAAGAATGATATTCAGAGAGGACTAGTGTTGAGGTAAAGCATCACATGACGGCTGATGCTGTGCTGATTGAACTCTTACAGCTGCACACGGTTCTCTTCCGTCCTTCGTGTGGCTGTAGTTCACTAATATCCGTCCTAATGCTGCTTCTCTGCAGGAATGAGAAGTGCCACAAGCACTACACCACTGACTTCATCTACAACCTCTACTCCGCCGAGGGCAAAGGCGTCTTCGACTGCAGGGTCAATGTTCTGGGTCACCTGCAGCAGGTGAGACGCCCGGCTAGTGGTCATGTGACAAGGGTCTCGACGAATCAGATGCTCCCATAATTGCATTAGATTCATGAGTGTGTTATAAAGGGTTAAGTCCGTGTTTTGTGTGT
>CM049885.1:1089047-1131547 GCA_027474115.1 Schizopygopsis malacanthus
CAATTAAATTATTATTTGTAGCAATGCTTTTACTAAAGCGGCATACATTAATAAAGAAAAAACAATTATTTTAGCTTATTAATTATATTAATTGTAAATTATTTATTTTACGTATTTTTTATTAAATTATATGATTATTTAAAAAATAATAGAATCTAAATATAACACTATACACGCATACATTTGTTATTATTATTATTATTATTATTATTATTATAAGAAGGTCGCGTGTCCTGATGTTTCTGGAGTTGGTCCTCCGGTTCGTATCCCACAATGCGTCAGTGTCCGCGCTGGTAAACCGCGCATGCGCGCTGGCTCACTCTCTTTTGGATCCGCGCCTCTGCAGCTAAAATGGTGAGTGTTTGTGTCCTGAGAGAACAATCTTCAAACATCTTCTCTATCTCGCTCAAACCGCGCGCTTCAGTCGTTTCTCGCTGTTCAGAGGAGTGTGTTAAACACCATCGGTGCTGTATGTGTTCACACAGACGATCAGAAGCACTTTAAACCACATTATCGTGATCGCTTGTGTTTCTGTCAGCGATGATAGCGTGAAGAAAACACTGAGTTTGATCGCGATGTTCGTCTTCAAACCGCGGTTTTTTACCCCATAACGAGCTGTATTTGTTCGTGTAAGAACATTAGTGTGACTGTCAGGGTATGTGTGACTGATTTAATAGTTTTCTTCATTAATTAACTCGGTGTATTAGTTCCTGTCGTTTAGTCAGATGAGCTCATTAACATAATACTGGTATTTCTGCACCGAGTTTATATTGCTGTATGATTTTTACTAAATCAGTTGATTTTTAATATCAACTATTAAATAAAAGTTTTCCGTCAAACTCTTAATTTGCTTATTATTAATAGAGTAGTTAGTTTAGCTATGAGGTGGATTAAAGGATCTAAAACACGCTCGTGCAGAATATGGCATTAATATGTGCTTTATGAATACTAATAAACGGCCGATATGCATATGTTATGTTACTGGAATTTAATACAACATCAATATTAGATCCGTGAAAGTTATGGAAGCTTATTTAGACCACATAATAAAAATATGACCGTGACAATATCATGGTTTTGACCTGTTTTCCCTCCTATTTCAGAGTTATGAGATATGATTATGAGGTGTTTGTTTATTGTTTCTATCAATGGAAGCTTGTTTCTGTCAGAGAGTAAAGAGGAGCAGTTGTGACGTCACAAACCTGACCTTTGTTTTCCTCACATTTCTGAGTTAATATCTTAATTGAATGAATGTGTGTGTGTGTGTGTGTGTGTGTGTGTGTGTGTGTGTGAGGGGGGGGGTCTCCTGGACCAGCACCAGGTCAAAGCTGTCCGAAAACATCGTTCTTGTCTCAGGAGTCAATGTTTGATCCACTTAATTAATGTTTTTGCCGTTATGATAATTGGAAAGTCAATATTGTGTGATAATGAGTTGCGCGCCCAATGTGTGTACGCTGTAGAGATGCACCGATAATGGTTTTATTATATCCGATGGATGTTTAGAGGTCAGGATCAGCCGATATCTGGAAGTTTCTCCGTCGTTTGCATGCTAAAATATCACACTAATAATAAGTGCATGCACAACATTTCTAAACTTAAACATCTTTTATTGAACACTGACTTCAACCGTCTCTCGACTCTTAATTTTGTGCGCTGCACGGTGTTAAAATAAAATATTTATCCAGAGATATCAATAAACCGAGCAAGTATTAAATATATAAAACAGCTAATATATTTAAAAACAAAAGTTCAATCATTTACATAAAAGTTTTAGAGCATTTATCAAGCTGAATTTTTCAAGTTGAAAAATATAAATAATAGTAGTGTTGCGAACACACTAGCAATATTTGTGTTTGGTATAAATGACAGAACGTCTGAAGTGCTTTATAACTGCTTTTTTATATTAAACAAAGTCCTCAAGCAACCAAAGGTGATTTAGCAGCGTCACAAATATCATTTAGTGCAAATAACACAGCAGCAAAACCTTCATTTGAGTGAAGTAAATGATGTAAACATTACAGAACAATATAAATGAGTGTGCTTTAATAACTCGAGTGCAGTCACTGAGTCTTCCTCACTACACATCTATCACTGGAAGAACTCGTTACGCTCCGTCCTGACTTCTATATGTGATGTTAGTCATTATTAATACTGCTTAGGGTGTGTAGTACGCACATCGGGACGCTGGGCAGGTTTATTACTAGAGAATATTATTTCTGCCACAGAATAAAGTTCAGATTTGTTTGAGTTAGTGTGTATTCACAGCAGGAAGGTCTGATAGTTCACTTGCTTTGGTCCGGATCAAAGAAAAAACAATATATGCATTGTAGCTATTATTAGCCGTTTTGGTTCTTTTCACACCACATTAATTTGCTCCGGTCCGAACCAGTCACGTGACCGCATCCGCTTCACTCATTGGCTAGACGTGTCTTTGAACACATTCCCTGAGCTGCTGTTCGATTGGTCAGAAAGAGCGTGCGCATTGAAATGTTGTCTTGTTCCCGCTCAGGCCAAGCGCACTAAGAAGGTGGGGATTGTGGGGAAGTACGGCACCCGCTACGGCGCGTCGCTCAGGAAGATGGTCGACACGAAGAAGATCGAGCACACATCTACACCATCAACCCCCCTCGACAGCCAACACGCACACCTCTACACCATCACCCCCCCCTCCACGCAACCTCTACACCACACCCCCCCTCGACACGCACACCTCTACACCATCACCCCCCCCTCCTACACCATCACCCCCCCCTGCGGGCACACCTCTACACCATCAACCCCCCCTCGGCACACCTCTACACCATCAACCCCCCCTCGACACGCACACCTCTACACCATCAACCCCCCCTCGCAGCCCGCACACACTCTACACCATCACCCCCCCCCGGCAAGCACACATCACACCTCAACCCCCCCCTACACCATTACCCCCCCCCCCTCGACAAGCACACCTCACACCATCAACCCCCCTCGACAACACCATCACACCCCCCCCCCTCGACAAGCACACCTCACACCTCTACACCACCTCTCACCCCCCCCCCCCCCCTCGACAAGCACACATCTACACCTCACCCCCCCCTACACCATCACCTCAACCCCCCTCGACGACAAGCACACAACACCATCTACACCATCACCCCCCCTCGACAAGCACACCTCTACACCATCAACCCCCCCCTCGACAACAACATCACACCTCAACCCCCCCTCGACACACATCTACACCTCAACCCCCCCCTCGACAAGACAAGAACACCTCACCATCAACCCCCCCCCCACACACTCTACACCATCAACCCCCCCCCCCCACCCTCAACAAGCACACATCTACACCATCAACCCCCCTCGACACCACCTCTACACCACCCCCCCCCTCGACAAGAACACCTCACCCCCCTACACCATCAACCCCCCCCCCTCGACGAACACATCTACACCACAACCCCCCCTCGAACACCTCTACACCATCAACCCCCCCCGACAAGCCCCCCCATCAACCCCCCCCTCGACAAGCACACATCTACACCACCCCCCCTCAACCCCCCCCCCCCCCTCGACAAGCACACATCTACACCATCACCTCCCCCTCGACAAGAACACCTCTACACCATCAACCCCCCCCTCGACACGCACACCTCTACACCACCCCCCCCTCACACCCCCCCCTCGACAAGCACACATCTACACCATCAACCCCCCCCCCCTCGACAAGCACACCATCTACACCATCACCCCCCCCCCCCTCGACAAGAACACCTCTACACCATCAACCCCCCCCCCCCCTCGACGCACACCTCTACACAACCCCCCCTCGACAAGCACACCTCTACACCATCAACCCCCCCCCCCCCCCTCGACAAGCACACATCACACATCACCCCCCCCTACACCATCAACCCCCCCCCCCCTCGACAAGCACACATCTACACCACACCCCCCCCCCCCACCCCAGCCAAACACTTACAATCTCTTCTGCTCGACAAGCGCCATTTATATGATCCAAAATACAGAAATATGTGTACTATTTAACATACCTGCTTTCTATCTGAATATAGTATAAACGCATTTATTTCTGTATTTCCAGCATCATTACTCCAGTCTTCAGTGTCACATGATCTTCAGAAATCATAATCATATGAAACATTATTATTATTATTATTATCAATGTTGAAAACAGTCGAGTACTTCAGGTTTCTTTGATGAATAGGAAGTTGAGAAAAACAGCTGAAATGGAAATATTGAATGTTGTGACATTATAAATCTTTATCATCACTTTAAAGCATCCTTGCTAAATACAAATATTATTATTATTTTAATGCATTTAGCAGATGCTTATATCCAAAGCAACTTACAGTGCATTCAGGGTATACATTTTTTTTGTCAGTATGGAGGGGGGGGTCTACTTTCTAGAACCCCCCCCACACACACACACATTATATTGATTCCAAGCTATCACAATATATCACAAAAGCGTTGTATTTCTGATAAACTGTGATCTTTGGATATTTCTATTCCTCAAAGAATCCTGAAGTACTCGACTGTTTTCAACATTGATAATAATGATTTGTGAAGATCACGTGACACTGACGACTGGAGTAATGTGTTAAACAGAGATAAATGAGAGTTTGACACAGAGATAAATGAGAGTTACACACAGAGATAAATGAGAGTTTGACACAGAGATAAATGAGAGTTACACACAGAGATAAATGAGAGTTTGACACAGAGATAAATGAGAGTTACACACAGAGATAAATGAGAGTTTGACACAGAGATAAATGAGAGTTTAGCACAGATTCAGCGGTCTTGAATAGCACACATTGCTGTGTTCTGGATGAGGTAAACGCAGCTGTAGACACTGGTTCTGTGAGCATGAGCTGTTGTTTCTCCGTCCAGACTAAGATGAAGAGAAAGGCTGTCGGGATCTGGCACTGTTCCTCCTGCATGAAGACCGTCGCCGGAGGCGCCTGGACATACAAGTAAGCCTGACCCCTTGATTAACGAACCCAGCGTCTCTAATGAGCGTCTAACGATCGTCTGTTTGCAGCACGACGTCCGCCGTCACCGTCAAATCTGCCATCAAGCGTCTGAAGGAGCTGAAGGACCAGTAACCCGGACGCTGTTCTCTACTCAATCACATCGTCTGGTCTCAGACTAGAACATCCCATAATAAACCTGAGTCTTGAGCCGGATCTCTGCTTCAGTCTTATTTCATCAGAAACCAGTCCAGCTTGAGCTTGCTTTAATCAATTATGTGTTCGGGTTAAAAATACACTTCTATACTGTACGTAAAGTGCTCTGCTTTCACGCACTAATATTGTGTTTAATATACTAAACATGTGACCCTGGAGCACAAAACCAGTCATAAGAGTCAAGTCTGTGATATTGAGATGTGTGCATCATCTGAAAGATGAGTAAATCATATTTCCATTGATGTCTGAGGGTGCAAAAAAATCTAAATATTGAGAAAATCATCTTTAAAGTTGTTCAAATGAAGTTCTTAGCAATGCATATTAATAATCAAAAATTAAGTTTTGATATATTTACGTTAGGAAATATCTTCATGGAACATGATCTTAATATCTAATGATTTTTGGCATAAAATAAAAATGTATAATTTTGACCCATACAATGTATTTGTTGGTTATTGCTACAAATGTGACTGGTTTTGTGCTCCAGGGACACATTATGATTCTTTAGTACTTCTTAAAATCATATAAGTGTACTATTCCATAAATATGATCTCAAATGTGCTTTAATCTGTATTTAGTCAGCACGTGAGGGTACTGGTGCATGAAAGATGGGTTCGAGTGGTGAATAAATACAGAGATAGTATTCATATTCTGAATTCCTGTTTATTTTACACTTGTTTTAGCAAGTTTGTGTTTTTCTCATCTAGTTTTTATTAAGTTTGAGTTATTTTGGGGCTTCATGTTAACTTTAAACAAAACAAAATTGCCATGAAAATAGCTGAAATAAAATCTATTATTTCAAAATGTTAATTTATTTAACTATATATCATTTTTATTGGTTATTGTTTTTAGTGCAAGTTAAACTAAATGAAAATAAGACATGTTGAGCTAGATGAAATACATAAATGTATGTTTTATTTGTATTTATTTCAAACAAAGATTATGGTTTTAGTTCATTATGAGTGCATTTGATCCACTTGCATCAGAATCTGTTCGACAGAAAATAAAGTTAAAATATGATTTTTAATAATCAGAATCAAATTTAATACAACAGACGTGCTTAATAAAAACCACAGGCACTTTAGAAAAAAAGCCATATTTATATCATTTTAACATACATGATTTATATCTTATTTAATGTGGCAACATATAATTATATGCCAAAAATTCATCTCTTTGGTGCGTGGATCTGCTTTTATGATTTATTCTTGTATTAAACTGTACAAAACTTCAAATATTAATGCAGTACAGTTATCAAAACATGAAAATGAACATGGTTTTACTATAGTAGAAGTGTAGTAACCATGAGTTATCTTTTGTGTAATCATAGTTTTACTACAAATACCATGGTGAACGGTTAGTGAAGCTAAAGCATGGTTCATGTGTGGTTTAACTCTACACTCGGTGATTATAGAGTTATTTCACTGCTTTAAATGAACTACACATTTCTATTCTCATCTACATCAACTCTGAATAAATAAACTACAATTCCCAACATCAGACATGGCCTGTTATGAGCTTTCAGATATAACACATTTTAAGAAATCATAACAGTACTAGTCATTAAAAGAAGGTTTGTTATTATTATGATTATTGTTATTATTATGCTTGTAAACAATACAGAGATTAAATTAATGGCATGTAACTTTGTATACAACATCAATGTCGTCAGAGCACAGGAAATAAACGTTTATGTTAGTGGTTAGAAATATAACAATTAATAAATAAAAGCTATGAGAAGAAAATAAAAAAACACGAGGGCAAGATTAGACTACAAATTAAGAAAAATTAGTTCGTTAAAAATATGTTTAGTAGGCGTGGCCAGTCCGGGTGACGTCACCACGCGTCTCCTGCTTTGTGCGTCACAGCTGCGACACACGCGGCTCTTCCGTTCGGCCTGCAGACGCGCTTTCATATTTTAACTCGTAGTTTATCATCAAAATCCGTCGTAATTATGGACACCGCCGCAGTTCCCGTGAGGAAGAGGCTCATGAAGGAGGAAGACATGACGAAAATCGAGTTTGAGACGAGCGAAGAGGTGGACGTGACGCCGACGTTCGACACGATGGGCCTGAGGGAAGATTTACTGCGCGGGATCTACGCGTACGGTACAAACACTCAAATAACCGTTAATTACCGCTGAACTCATCACATATCCGCTTATAGAGCGCTATATGAGAGGTATTAGACCGTTAGAGCTGATCTCTGAACAACACGCCATTATATCGATCAATAACCGTCATTATATCGATATATAACCGCCGTTATTGATCAATAACCGTCCCTTGTGTATCATCTTTATTAGAAACCGACCGTGTTAGGGAGTATTACATGTTACTAAATTACCTAATCACAAAATAACTCTTTATTTTGAGGTTAACTTTACATCTACTTACTATTATTATAATAATAAATTATGTATAATTACATGCCCTAATCCTAACCATATAGTAAGTACATTAATATTAACGTACTCTGTACTTAAATGTATAATTACACTGTAAAATAAAGTGTATCAGTTATAAATACTGAGAAAAATGTGTCCCTGGAGCACAAAACCAGTCATAAGGGTCCATTTTAGGAGATTGAGATGTATGCATCATCTGAAAGATTAATAAATCATATTTCCATTGATGTATGGTTTGGACAATATTTGTAAATCTGGAATCTGAGGGTGTGAAAACATCTAAATATTGAGAAAATCATCTTTAAAGTTGTTCAAATGAAGTTCTTAGCAATGCATATTACTAATCAATAATTAAGTTTTGATATATTTACGATACTAAATATCTTCATGGAACATGATCTTAATATCTAATGATTTTTGGCATAAAAGAAAAATTAATAATTTTGACCCATTCAATGTATTGTTGGCTATTGCTACAAATATGACCAGTTTTGTGCTCCAGGGACACATATGTAATTAAATTAGTTATGAAAATGTTAAAGATTACAAAGAGGGTTACAGATTAATATTTTCACACACTCATATTTGATTGATTTCTTTCATAAATTGCAGTGATTTCTCTAAAATACGAGACAGCAATATTTCAGGAGTTTAGGACACATGCTTATTTGATAACGGTTATTAATATTGTTTATGTGTATGCTTTATTATTGTAGATGCCAGTGTTTCCTTTCATAACGATCCAAACATTTGTAATCTAATCTTATGATTTTAAATCTGTATTTAACCACAGAATGTGGAACACAATCAGTTACATTACTTTAATAAAGAAATAGTTATTACAGTTTAAATACAGTAATCTGTAACTTATTACATTTATAAAGTAACTGTAAATTGAGGAGACTATAATAAAAAGTGACGGTTTTATGTTAAAGCGGATCTATTTCAGTCAGCAGTCGTTGTTATGAAAGCTATTATTAATATATGATATGTGCTTGTTTGTGAGAGATTCGTACCGTTGTATTGATATTGTTGTGTGATTATCATTAGGATGAGGTCTTGTTATTCACTAACGCAGTACACCAGTGTTTATGTGATTATGTTTATTGTGTTCAGGGTTTGAGAAACCGTCAGCCATCCAGCAGCGAGCCATCAAACAGATCATCAAGGGACGAGACGTCATCGCCCAGTAAGTCCCGCTGGAAACATCTGTGTGTGCTTGGTTTGGTTGTGTTCGTACGGGTGCTTGACATCCTTAAAAGTGCTTGAAGTTTTGGATAAAGTGCTTGAAATGACAATTGCATTGGGTTTATAATGATTTGCTGTATTACTGAGTAACGTTAGTTCACTTTCTAGACCAAATGAGTTCAAACTAAATATCACGGTTAAAGTGAAATAATCAAAGAAACATTTTAAAGTCTAAACGCAGCGCGGGTGTGTTTATATTAATGCATCTCTGAAGTGAACCGACTGCGTTCGGAGACGTGTCAATGACATCATCGTTTCATTTCAACGGCGACAACATAAACGTTAACGTGCGTGTTCGTGGCCCTAGCTTAACTTCCGGTAGACGTCCGAATAGAGAACAGCGAAGTCCCTGAAGTAGATTATTTATTATAACAAGCTAAATATGTTTGCTTCGTAAATCAGACGGACTGAGATGCAGCGATAACTACTTATTAAAAATGCAAATTCACTCTCCGCCAGCAGGAGACGCTTAAAACCGGAGAAATAACGTTAACGTTAGAGGAACGTTAGAGAAGCTGAGCTTACAAACACTGCTTTATCAGACATATAACATGCAAGATGACATCAAGATAGTGTTCCCTCAGAAATACAGTGATATATCTCGTTTTGATTTTTAAACGTGCATTACGTGCTCATGTTTATTCAACGAAGCCTTTTGGGAAAGTGTTGATATCGTGAAACACATCCCACAGCACAACAACCCGAGCCCAGCTTCATTACTCATCACTTTAACTGTGTTTAGCCGGCGCCACTAACAGCCCGATATACAAACACAGACCGGACGTTACCTTCGGTCCGATGAAGCGTCTATTAGGGCTGTAACGATACGCGATATGAAACCGAAATCGCGACACTCAGATCCACGATCCTGTGTCGCGGTGTGATAAGAGAGAATCGCGACACACCCCGTGACTACCTTTCCAATCATGTGACGCCTGCCTGCAAAAGTTGAGTGCACACAGATTTTCCCCTCAAGGACATCGCGTGCGTGCTCCTTGCCCAAACAAAAGACGCAAAGATTGTGTGTGTCATCGCAAATAACGAGGACACGGATCCACACACTATGAACGCCTTGCTAGTGCTCGCCATGATAATAAAGGAAAACTTTAACGCCTTCTAGTGCTCGCAGAATGCACGTTTCTAAACTAACAGTTAGTGAAGACAAAGAAAAGAAATTCTCCCGGCGGTCCTTATATTCCTGTGGTCGCGCCGGAATGGTGTTTTTACGTTTCTTCAAAACCGAAATCTTCAGACACGGTCACGTGTATTCTCGTTCCCCGTAGCGACCCCTTAAGGATATTGTGGTCGCGCCGGCCAACGGATGGTGTTTTTACATGAAGGGAACTTGATTACGAAATTTTTCAACAGAATCATCTCCACATGGAGTTTAGTTCTGTTTGTTTTTCAAGGCGTTCCCCGTACACTCCTAGGGGACGCAGTTCTAGTTGAAGGGAACTTGATTGAAGAAGAATTTTTAACATGCTCGAACATCTCCCAATGGAGTGTTAGCTGGGCTATTTATTTATTTTATATATGCACAGTATTTTTTCAAAGAAAATATTGTTAATAATTTGGAAGTCTTGTTCTTTGGTGCAATTTATTGGCTATTTATTTATTTTATATATGTTATTTAATAAAAAATATTGTTTTAAAAATCTTTTTTTTTTTTTTTACCCCCCACAATTTGCAAAATCTTGTTCTTTGGTGTTCAATTTATAAGAGAGTGTTACGAACGAATGTCAAAAATCTAACGAACCGAATCGTGGATCAAAAAATATTGTTTTACATTTTTTTTTTTTTTTACGAAACAATCGTGGGCAAAAATCATGATACGAACCGAATCGTGGGTCAAATACGACCGATCGTGATACGGAATCATGATCCTGGGTCAAAAATCGTGTACGAACCGAATGGGGTCAAAAATCGTGATACGAACCGAATCGTGGGCAAAAATCGTGTACGGTCAAAAATCGTGATACGAACCGAACCGTGGGTCAAAAACATGATACGACGAATCGTGGGGTCAAAAATCATAATGACGAACCGAACGTGGGTCAAAAATCATGATCCGAACCGTGGGTCAAAAATGATGATCCGACCGTGGAGTCAAAAATCGTGATCGTGGGCAACCGTGGGTCAAAAATCATACGAATACCGTGGGTCAAAAATCGTGATCGTGGGTCAAAAACATGGCAAAAACGTAACGAACCGAACCGTGGGTCGTGGGTCAAAAATCGTGATACGAACCGAATCGTGGGTTTGGTGTATCGTTACAGCCCTAGCGTCTATACTGTCTAACAGTAGTGTCTGTGAGCACACAGCTGCTTGTGTACAGTCGTTGCTGTCGTCATGTCACAGTGCTTGATGTGTAAACGATCCCTGTGTGTGATGCTTGTTGTGCAGGTCCCAGTCTGGAACCGGTAAAACAGCCACGTTCTGTATCTCCGTGCTGCAGTGTCTGGATATTCAGGTGCGTCTGCTGTATTCCAGTATCAGCTAAATACTCTTAGTATCTTCTCCATTAGATTTCATTTGGATCTTTTCTGTTTTCATTACATTATTTAAAGTTTCAATAATTGTGTGTTTTTGTAACTTATTATTTTTTTTTAATATGGGTTTGGTTTTTATTCCGTTTTTATTATTTTAATACTTAAACTAAAACTAAACAGAAATTAATCATGTTGCCTTAGTAGATTAAAAATATCGATAGTTTTATTATTTTAATACTTAAACTTAAACTAAACAAAATAAAAATGTTGCCTTGGAAACTAGCTGATTTTTTTAATTATTTCTATAGTTTTATTAAGTTATTATAATTTTAGTACTTAAACTAAAACTAAACCGAAATGAATAATGTTGCCTTGAAACTAGCAGATTAAAAAAATTGATAGTTTTATTATTTTAATACTTCAACTTAAACTAAACCAAAAAAATGTTGCCTTGGAAACTAGCTGATTTTTTTATTATTTCTATAGTTTTATTAAGTTATTATTTTAATACTTCAACTTAAACAATTCTTTTTTACTGTAGTACTGTAATGTCTAGTTTTTTCTGTATAATTTTTTCCCTCTTATTTAGATTTAAGTCTCATTTTTGTATTAAGTTTTAGTTATTTTAGTGCTTAAACTAAACAAAATAAAAATGTTGCCTTGGAAACTAGTTGATTTTTTTTATTTTTATTATTTCTATAGTTTTAAGTTTTTATAGTTTTAGTACTTAAACTAAACAGACATTTATAGTGTTGCCTTGGAAACTAGCAGATTAAAAAAATTGATAGTTTTATTATTTTAATACTTCAACTTAAACAAAACAAAAAATATGTTGCCTTGGAAACTAGCTGATTTTTTTTATTTCTATAGTTTTTATTAAATTTAATTATTTTAGTACTTAAACTATATGTTACTGTAGTACTGTAACTGTCTTGTATTCTGTAGAATTTTAAAACTTTTTACATCAATTTTTACATATTTTAGTTCATCATCTTGAACTAAACAAATGTTGTCTTGGAGACTACCTTATATTTTTTTTCCTCTTATTTAGATTTGTCAATTTTTTTTATTAAGTTTTAGTTATTTTAGTGCTTCAACTTAAACTAAACAAAAAATGTCAAAAGTTGCCTTTGAAACTAGCGGAAATGTTTATTTTTGTAGTTTTTTTGTTTATTTTATTAAATGTTTGTTTTGTTTAGATATATATATATTTTTTTTCATTTAAGTCCATGTTTATTTTTATTTGAAGTAATGATTTTTTTTAATGTAACAATAATAATCCTGTGTCCTCCTTGGTCACAAACATGTCTTAACTGATGTTTTGTGTGTAGGTTCGCGAGACTCAAGCGCTGATTTTGGCTCCGACCAGAGAGTTAGCAGGACAGATCCAGAAGGTACAACACCTTTAGAAAACTTTATGTCTCCGAGTTTTTAACCTCGCGCAGTTGCTCAGGTGCTGCTGGCGTTGTCTCCGTAGTCGGAGGCACAAACGTGGGCGAGGACATCAGGAAGCTTAACATGTGGTGGCTGGAACGCCCGCGCGTCTGTTTTCTTCATTCATGTCCGTCTCACTGTGCGTCCGCTGGCGATGTCCTAGCACCGCTGTAGAAAGATGTCAGACGCCAGGTAAAGGAGCCGCAACGTAAACAAACACTGCTGGCGTGACCACAAGTGGGCGACTACTTAAAGAGATGAACGTTCTCAATTCAGTCCTCGCGCCCCCCGTGCATATTTCGTATGTTACACCAGATGTTTGTATCGTAAGTGGCGGCACATTCCTCCAACGTGGGTATATATTCCATTCGCATTAAAGTGTGCGGACGTGAATTAAATTGTATATATCAGAGGTATAGGAACTCGTCCGTGCGTGAAGGTGGACATGAATGAATGTTACGAAATAAAGTAAACTTCAGCATTTCCCTGCTCAGGGAGTGGTGGCTGGAACGCCTGTGTAGGGAGCGGCTGTGTAGGGAGCGAGTGTAGGGAGCAATCTGTGTGGGGGTGACCCTGTGTGGGGGGAGCAATCTGTGTGGGGGAGCACCCTGTGTAGGGAGCAATGGACCCTTTAGGGAGCAATCTTGGGGGGAGCATTGGGGGGAGCACCCTGTGTGTCCGTGGGGGGAGCTCTTGGGAGCAATACTGTGCTGTGAGGGGAGTCCTGTGTGGGGAGCTGGCGAGAGCGTGGGGAGCAGACTTGGGGAGCACCTGTGTGGGGAGCTGCCTGTGTGGGGAGCACTGTGTGGGGAGCGCTGTAGAACCCTGTGTGGGGAGATGACTGTGTGGGGAGCTCACTGTGTGGGGACGCTGTGTGGGGAGATCTGTGTGGGGAGAATGCTGGGGAGCAATGTCACCCTGTGTGTATTTGGGGAGCAAACCCTGTGTGGGGGAGCCTGTGTGGGGAGCAACGTAACCCTGTGTGGGGACACACTGTGTGGGGACACGTTGATCTTGTGCTGTGTAGGGAGACTGACCACAAGCACTTCTAGAGTATGAACAGGTGTGTTAACAAAGAGAACATGCTAAATATGCAGAGCGGGGGGCGCGAGGACTGGAATGAGACTGGTATGAGTTAACCTCATGACATATAAATGTGAAAGGAAATGGAAACTTAACAATTATTGGATGTTTGCTTAAAAACAATTAAAAGCCATTTGTGTGGTGCAGCTTTTGTGTTCATGGTTAATTTCAACATGCGGTTTATAGGAGACGTTTACTAGCCTTGGTCTTTAATTAACATTATACTACGAATGCTTGAATCTGATTGGCTGACGAGCGTTCTGAGGGGTGCCGTTATTCGAAGGGAATCACACGGCGAAGGTAGTTCCAAGCACCGCATTACAGTTTCGTATCACTTCGCCAAAGGATTTCTGATATTTCAAAGGTCTTATAACAGAACAGTAACCTCAACACACAACGACACTGACCAAATACATACATATAGTTAACAAAAGGATATAATCGACATATCTTGTCCATGTTTTTGCTACAAAATTATGTTTTATTATGTACGGAAAGCACATGGCCTACTCTCCCTTACAGACACACATATAGTTTACACACACCTTAACATAAGTGCTGATGTAATTAGCACTACTCTGACGATTTTATCAGTAACATAGTTTAAGAACTTAAAAACTACATGACTTCTCGAGGCAATGGACCTCTGTTCGTGAAGAGCAATGAACCTCTGTGTAGGGAGCACTGACTCACTGTGAGGTAACAAATCTCTGTGTAGGGAGCTAATGGACTCTGTGTGGGGAGACTCCTGTGTGGGGAGCAATGGACCTCTGTGTAGGGAGCTAATGGACCTCTGTGTGGACTCTCTGTGTGGGGAGCAATAGACTCTCTGTGTGGAGAGCAATGGACTCTCTGTGTCAATGGACTCTCTGTGTAGGGAGCAATGTCTCTGTGTAGGGAGCTAATGGACTACTGTGTGGGGAGCAATGGACCTCTGTGTGGGGAGCAATGGACTCTCTCGCTGTAGGGAGCAATGGACTCGCTGTGGGGAGCAATAGACTCTCTGTGTGGAGAGCAATGGACTCTCTGTGTAGGGAGCAATGGACCCTGTGTGGGGAGCTAATGGACTACTGTGTAGGGAGCAATGGACCCTGTGTAGGGAGCTATATGGACCTCTGTGTGGGGAGCAATGGACTCTCTGTGTGGGGAGCAATGGACACTTTAGGGAGCAATGGACCCTGTGTGAGAGCATGACCCTGTGTAGGACAATGACCCTTGTAGGGAGCATATGGACAGAGGACCCTGTGAGGGTCAGTATCAAGTGAATCATGTTGAACATCTCTAGGGACACATAACTGGAGAGCAGTTATTAACTGCATTAGTCAGCGCAATGTCTCAAGCATTCCGTTACGGTTTAAAATTACGTTTTGGAATTTGCAAGGAGGCGTTAGATGAGATATGGAAGAACTAATGGACCCTCACAATAGCCATTGATGTAGATAAACCAGTGGACCCTGTGTGGGGAGCATGACCCTGTTGGGGAGCAATGGATCATGCGATGTGGGGAGCTTGATGGACCCTGTGTGGGGGCATGGACCGTAGTATAGGGAGCAATGGACCCTGTGTAGGGAGCAATGGACCCTGCGTGGGGAAGAATGGACCCTGTGTGGGGAGAGTGGACCCTGTGTAGGGACATATGGACACTGTTGGGGAGCACATTGACCTGTGTAGGGAGCATGGAACCTGTGTGTGTGGACCCTGTGTGGGGAGCTTCCAATTCGGAACACAACGTTCATGTGCGCAGTGCATTAACAAGTGATTAGTCAAATCTGATATGAGGAAACTAATAGCATTCCCGCTGAAAAAACAAAGCGCTAGAAATGCTTGGAAACTTGCGTTCTCTGGATCCTCTCGAGCGGAGGACTTCTACGTTCTGATTGGTTGCCGCCGAACCATGTCATAGCTCATTACATAAAGTGAACCTTATTTTTCAACTCTCCTCGACACTCTCATCGTCCAAAACGTGCCGCGCCGCTCTCGCCGGCTCACATTGAAAATGAATGACTTCCGGCCACTTCTCGCCGCCTGCGCAACGTTACACTTATACTGTACCTTTAAGACCGTATGTGCATGACATCTTATGATTGCCTGACCTTTCTGCATTTGTCATGAGCAGCTACACCTCTGGGAAGTTGCTAAAAACTGAATGGATGTTGATGCACAAATGCATGCATACTGCTAAGTTTCTAAGAGAAGATCTAGTGTGCTATAATCGTCGGAGTGATTTCTAATATTATATAATGTGGTCTTCTGTCAGATATGATCCGCAGGAGGAGTTTGAGGACTCGTGCCATTAAGATGCTGGTGTTGGATGAAGCAGATGAGATGCTGAATAAAGGTAAAGTGTGATCAAACGCTTCTGGATGCATGAGATCATGTGTGTGCACTGGTGGATGTTGGGTGCAGCGCTCATGTGACGGTGTTTCTGCAGGTTTTAAGGAACAGATCTACGACGTGTACCGGTACCTGCCGCCTGCCACTCAGGTGTGTCTCATCAGCGCCACGCTGCCACACGAGATCCTGGAGATGACCAACAAGTTCATGACCGACCCCATACGCATCCTGGTCAAACGGTTTGTTTTAACCCTATAAAGCACTGTATTTGATATGCAAGGTCTCTTAGTGATCAAACTTTGCACTCTCACTCTCCTCGTCTTTTTATCCAGTTAAGCTCTTTTAGTGTGATTGTAGAAACTTCTGGACTGGTTTTGATCAGAATAACTGCAGTCATATCTCCAGATCTCTTTCTGAACACTTTCTGAAGCAGCTCAGCTTTACTTGATTCTCCATCAATCATGTTTTAGTCTCAAATCTGATCATCAGATGATCTTTAGAGGAGCGTTTGTTCCTCAGCGGAGGAATGATCTTCATCTCTTCACATCTCATCTTACTGAGACGTGTTATTGGAGATATAGAGCGACCGCTGTACATCTGCTCTGCTGTAATAAAGATCTACAAGCGTCTGAAATATTCATATTTGGCTCAGTTTGGATGCACCGGTTGAGTTATCATGTTTGTGTGCAGTGATGAGTTGACGCTGGAGGGTATCAAGCAGTTTTTCGTGGCCGTGGAGCGAGAGGAGTGGAAGTTCGACACGCTGTGTGACCTTTACGACACGCTGACCATCACACAAGCGGTCATCTTCTGCAACACTAAACGCAAGGTCAGTCACGCCACCGTTACTAGACCCGCAGCAGTGTGTGACAACTACATGGCCCGTGTAGTTTTGATTAATAGGATATTAATGTAGTTAAAGTCATCTCTGCTCAGCAAAATCATTGAAAATGTGAAAAACATTCTATGTGAATGTTACATATTTTACTGTAATTAAATGTATATAATACTGTAATTTATTACTGTATTTTCAGCATAACTCCTCCAGTCTTCAGTGTCACGTGATCTTCAGAAATCATAATCATATGCTGCTCAAGAAACATTTATAATTAGAAATATGCCGGTGTTTGTCACAATAATGAACATGCACAATATTTTTATCGTGGGCACTTACAGAGAATAATTATTTATTACAAATTATTTTGAATGATTTTAAGAATATTTTTCCCATCAACCGGTCACAATCCACAACATTAATCATAGGTAATAATTCCAATATTTAATATCACGTTATTAAAATCAAAAGTTGCAACTTATTTAATGAACTCAGAGTATTTTATTAACAGTTTCTATGTAGCTGTAGCTTATTGTTAATATTAATGCATTAATTTACATTAACTACTGAGATCTTATTATTACGTGATACCTTGATGATTTAATTTGTGTTATTTTAATTTATACATGTATTGCTTTATTGTATTTAAATGGTCAGGTGATTATTGTTATAAGAACAAAATATTAAACCTCTTATACTGTATTATGCAACACTTTTTTGCAACTAAATATCAATATTGTGATAATACTGTACACCGTGATATAAGCATTAATCGCAACATGACAATTTGACTCCAGCATATCACCTTTTATGATCATGTTAATTTTTAATAAACTTTTGAACTTTCTATTCATGTGAATCCTGAGAAATAAAATGTATTTCCACAAATGTTTCCAACATTGATAATAATCAGAAGTGTTTCTTGATTTCTGAAGGTCACGTGACTGGTAGTGTATTGATGTGTCAGTAATGTGCTTTGGGTCTCATGTGTTTAATGTCTGTTTTCAGGTGGACTGGCTGACGGAGAAGATGAGGGAGGCGAACTTCACCGTGTCCTCGATGCATGGAGACATGCCACAGAAAGAGCGCGAGTCCATCATGAAGGAGTTCAGATCTGGAGCCAGGTAAACCCGAGATCCGACCCGAGCGGCACGGCTACGTTTAGAGTCCGACTCGTACCGAAAACAAACAGCCAATGAACAAATGCTGTGTTTCATGATTGCATGCAACGCTCAGTAAACGGATCAAAGCACAAGGCAAAAGAAGAAACACTTACCAGTTATGAAAGTTTATGAACATCAGGTGCAGCGGTCGCATACATTATGCCGAGTTTATGAATGCTTGACAAGACCATAATTCTTCCACCGTGCATATTATGGTCATTTTCGTCAGTTAAGGCTCGTTAGCATTCGGCCTACTTTGTTCCTGTGGCTCAGTGGTAGAGCATTGCGTCAGCAGCGCAAAAGGTTGTGGGTTCGATTCCCAGGGAACACGTACTAATGAAAATGTATAACCTGAATGCACTAAGTCGCTTTGGATAAAAGCGTCTGCTAAATGCGTAAATGTAAATCAGACACGGAGATGTAGTTCGTATTTATTTGAATTAATCAATAATTTCTTTGAATTAGCGAGAGATGAATGTTGCATGTTGACCTGCGTCTGCGCGTCTCTCTCAACAAGCAATGAGGCTTAGTTACGTCAAAAACAGATATTTTACCCCTCATTACAGAGAAATATAACGGAGTCAGTAGCCTATCGAAGCTATTTTAATAATCAAAGTTTCCGTGCTTTTTGTGCGCTGCCGATCTTCTGATATCTGTGTGCGTGTGTGTGTATGTGTGTGTGTCTGTGCGTGTGTGTGTCTGTGCGTGTGTGTGTGTGTGTGTCTGTGCGCGTGTGTGTGTCTGTGCGCGTGTGTGTGTCTGTGCGCGTGTGTGTGTGTGTGTCTGTCTGTGTGTGTGTGTGTGTGTGTGTGCGCGCGCGCGCGCGTGTGTGTGTATGTGTGTGCGTGCATGTGTGTGTGCGTCTCTCTGTCTGTGTGTGCGTGCGTGTGTGTGTCTCTGTGCGTGTGTGTGCGTGTGTGTGTGTGTGTGTGTGCGTCTCTCTGTTTGTGTGTGTGTGTGTGTGTGTGCATGTGTATGTGTGTGCATGTGTGTGTGTCTGTCTGTGTGTGTGTGTGTGTGTGTGTGTGTGCGCGTGTGTGCATGTGTGTGTGTGCACGTGTGTGCGTGTGTGTGTCTGTCTGTCTGCGTGCGCGTGTGTGTGCGCGCGCGTGTGTGTATGTGTGTGTGTCTGTGTGTGTGTCTGTCTGCGTGTGCGTGTGCGCGCGTCTATGAAAGCAGCGAAGCTTACTGCATATAGTTTTGGTTTAGCTCGAAACTATCCATTAAACATTAACCCGAACCTGATCCGAAAGTAGTAGCAGACGTAGACCTGTAACTCTCAGACAGCAGATCCACCGCGTGAAGAACTCAATGCATGTTAATCTAGTGTTCTTAAACTCCGCCCCTCAAGCTCAAACTCATCTGCATGCACTTCAGAGCCACGCCCACATCTCAACATCCAATCAACAACTGATGCACAGAACCAAGCCCTACCCATCCCAATGTTTTTTTATGTAGTAATCTGTTTAACTCCGATACACGTCACAACGCTCAATAAAAGGTCTGCTCTGGAACTGAATCATGTGTTTGTGATCTGCTTTCTCTCGTGCAGTCGAGTGCTGATCTCCACAGACGTTTGGGCCAGAGGTCTGGACGTGCCTCAGGTGTCTCTCATCATTAACTACGATCTGCCCAACAACAGAGAGCTGTACATCCACAGGTACATCACACACCTGAACTCAGACTGGAGAACAAACCAGCTTCGAACCCTTTAGACTAATACACAGCTAGGCCAGTTTTAATTAGAATACAATGTTGCTTGACATAAACATTAACATTTTTAAAACAAAATTAAAGTTATTTCATGTCATTGTTAAGGCAACATGTTTCATTTAAATGTAATTTGACAAAAAAAAATGTATAGAAATTAAACAATTACTAAAACATAAATTAAGATGATATAAAATTGTTATACTGAATACTACGCTGTGTACGTAATAAACACAATTGATTTATTTATCATACACTGATCTTGTCGTGAAAATATGTTTATAATATCTATAATTGAAACTGTTCTAGTATATCGCCGCTACTAAAAGGCCACGTTTGGACCGGTTTGGTTTTTGAGCGATCTTGTTTTCCTCGTCAGGATTGGTCGATCGGGTCGTTACGGGAGGAAAGGCGTGGCCATCAACTTTGTGAAGAATGACGACATCCGTATCCTGCGTGATATTGAGCAGTACTACTCCACACAGATCGACGAGATGCCCATGAACGGTGAGCAGGACACGTCTACATCAGAGCCGTCTTTATCTCTGAGAGCACTACAACACTCAGATTTGAGGTTATAGCCAACAGGTCAAAATTATCCAGTTTTCTATTATGACAAAAATCATTAGATATTAAGATCATGTTCCATGAAGATATTTTTGTACCGTAAATATATCAAAACGTAATTATTGATTAGTAATATGCATTGCTAAGAACTTCATTTGAACAATTTTAAAGATGATTTTCTCAATATTTAGATGTTTTGCATCCTCAGATTCCAGATTTACAAATATTGTCCAAACCATACATCAATGGCAAATATGATTTATTCAGCTTTCAGATGATGCATACATCTCAATTTTTTAAACAGACTCTTATGACTGGTCGTGTAGTTTCACGATGTCAACACAAGGTGGCAGCACTCAACTTTAAGCCAGATGTATCAATTAAACGAGAGTTATGATTATTTAACAGATTCCAGAGAAGCAGAGCTATTTTTAATTTCGCCTTTGTCTAGTCAAATGTAACTCTTAGTTTTGATCTCGTTTAGTCGACTCGGGACTGGTTTCACAGACAGAGCTTAAACTAAGCCAGAATTAAGACATTTTAGTCATTTTTATAAATGTGCTTTTGAATAAACATCACCGGTGTGCATCTCGAGACAAGACAGAAGCATTGATATACAAGACTCTGGAGAACTAAACCAGTCATACGGGTCAGTTTTGAGAGATTGAGATTTATGCATCATCTGAAAGATGAATAAATAATATTTCCATTGATGTATGATCGGACAATATTTGTAAATCTGGAATCTGAGGGTGCAAAAAAATCTAAATATTGAGAAAATCATCTTTAAAGTTGTTCAAATGAAGTCTTAGCAATGCATATTACTAATCAAAAATTAAAAAATAAGTTTTGATATATTTACGGAACAAAATATCTTCATGGAACATAATCTTAATATCTAATGATTTTTGGCATAAAAGAAAAATGTATAATTTTTACACATTCAATGTATTGTTGGCTATTTCTACAAATATAGCTGCGCTGCTGTTTTTGTGCTCCAGGGTCATGTATTTCAAGATTAGTCAGTGCAAGTTTCTTTCAGTTCATTTATTTACTTATAAAACACACATATTAACACAACGACCGCTGTACTGTACTGAAGAAAAAGTTTGAATAGCAATAAATAATACACCAAGTATAAATCAAAAAGAGAGCAAGAATTATAATGAATTAAATGCAAGGGTAAAAAAATGAGACCGTAACTTAGATTTAAAATCACAAACAGAAGATTCAGATCTCACAGATAAGAGAAGAGTGACTCGGACCGGCCGCTGCAAACACACACACACACACACACACACACACACTCTCACAAACACACAGCCACCTTTCAAGCTCAGTCTTGATCATATGTACACACATACATATACACACACGTACACATACACACTTTCGCACCCATACACACATACAGACATGTACACGCATACATACACACACCTACACATACACACACACTCACTCACACAACACACACACACACACACTGCACACACACAAACACACACACACACACACACTCACAAACACTGCACACACACGCACTCTCACAAACGCACACACACACTCACACACGCACGACACACACTCTCACAAACACACACACGCACTCTCACAAACACACACACACGCTCTCTCACAAACACACACACACACACAAGCTACTTTATTAAATCAAATACACACATCAGCGCTCGTCTCTGTGCCACCGCTGGAACGCGACTGAATTAACATAACTTACAAAGCCTATCATTTACATAATAAAGAATAGTTTAGCCTTCAGATGAGTTACATCGCGGACATGGAAATATTCTGGGATACTTGTATTTGTGCCGAATGAGATCAGTCCGTGCGAGAGACGCGTTCAGAATCAGCACATGGTCACGGTCTCAAGCGTACGCTGTTCTTCTGCTGGCGGTTATCACACAGCGGTGCATTACTGCGAGCGCCCCCTTCTGGATTGGGGGGGTGTTGCCTGTATTCGGCCCCATGCACCGAACCGAGAGCTCCGTGACGGTTCTGTACGACTACATGTATCCTTCCACCCCTAATATCTCCAGAACATGTCATCTGTTCAGCTTCTATTGAAATCTCCTCAGACGTTCATCTTGAACTCTTGTTTTTCAGTGGCTGACCTGATCTGATCCGAGCGCTGAAGACTCGAGCAGCTTTGCTTTCTTCTGGATTTTTTGTGATTCTTCTATTTTTATTTCCTCTTTTTACGTAGTTGATGATTGTGTTCTGAGCTTCATTGGCTTTTGTAAATAAAGAATCTTTGTCTCCATCTCTGGTCTAATCTGTGGTTATTAGATAGGGGTGTAAATCGGATGGTCACGATTCGATACGATATCGATTCTCATACCCAGCGATACGATATTTACCGATACCTCAAACAATCCTATGATACGATTCGGTACAGGAGTATATCAATCGATATTGATATTATCATATTATATACCCATTTTAAACAACCATCTACATTTTTATTAACTCACAAATTAAACCAAAAATATATAACATGAACATAAATCTAGAAATGCTACTATGGGCTCAGGGTTAAAAAAATAATTCTACAGATAACCAAATTACAAGCAATAGCAGAAAATAAATACAATAAAACAAAGACACAAGTTCAATAAACAGTGCTTTTCAGCTCAGTCTAAAATACATGTTCAGGTACGCTACAGAAATGTAATAATCAAATGTAAAATAATGTGCTGCATGTGCGTGCGCGGGCTTATGTGTGTGCGCGCGCTTCATGTGCTGCGCGGGTATGTGCGTGCGCGCGCTTAAATTAAATGCGTGCGCCTATGTGCGTGCGCGGGCTTAAATGTGCGTGCGCGGGCTTAATGTGCGTGCGCGGGCTTATTTTTTGATGTGTGTTATAAAGGCTTAATGTGTGTGTGCGCGTCATGTGTGTGTGTGCGTGCTTCAGATGTGTGTGCAGTGCTTCAATGTGCGTGCGCGGGCTTCATGTGTGTGCGCGCGCTCAGATTTTTTGACAGCATTATATGTGCGTGCGCGGGCTTATGTGCGTTATGTGCGTGCGCGGGCTTAGTTTTCAGAGTTCATGTGCTGCGCGGGCTTAAGAATGAAAGCACAGATGTGCGTGCGCGGGCTTAATATACTGCTTCAGATGTGCGTGCGTGGGCTTCATGTGCGTGCGCGTGTTTTCTTTCTCACTGTGGGCTTACATTCAGACATGCTTTTCTTAACCGACTGTTTACAAGGATATTAGCCAATGTGCGTGCGCGGGCTTCAATGTGTGTGCGCGCGCTTCATGCGTGCGCGGGCTTCGATGTGCGTGCGCGGGTAGTTTAGTCTGAATGTGCGTGCGCGGGCTTCAGATGTGCGTGCGCGGGCTTCAGATGTGCGTGCGCGGGCTTCAGATGTGCGTGCGCGGGCTTCAGATGTGCGTGCGCGGGCTTCAGATGTGCGTGCGCGGGCTTCAGATGTGCGTGCGCGGGGAGACGCGGGCTCAATGTGCGTGCGCGGGCTTAGTATGTTCGCGCAGATGTGCGTTGACACAGCTGTGTGTGTGCATGTGCGTGCGCGCTTCAGATGTGTGTGTGTGCGCGCTTCAGATGTGTGTGTGTGCGTGCTTCAGATGTGTGTGTGCGCGCTTCAGATGTGTGTGTGTGTGCGCGCTTCAGATGTGTGTGTGTGTGTGCGCGCGCTTCAGATGTGTGTGTGTGTGCACGCGCTTCAGGTGTGTGCGCGCGCTTCAGATGTGTGTGCGCGCGCTTCAGATATGTGTGTGTGCAAGCGCTTCAGATATGTGTGTGTGCAAGCGCTTCAGATGTGTGTGTGCACGCGCTTCAGATATGTGTGTGTGTGCACGCGCTTCAGATGTGTGTGTGTGTGTGTGTGCGCGCTTCAGATGTGTGTGTGTGCAAGCGCTTCAGATATGTGTGTGTGCGAGCGCTTCAGATGTGTGTGTGTGCACGCGCTTCAGATATGTGTGTGTGTGTGTGTGTGTGTGCGCGCACTTCAGATGTGTGTGTGTGCACGCGCTTCAGATGTGTGTGTGTGCGCGCGCTTCAGATATGTGTGTGTGTGTGCGCGTGCTTCAGATTTTGCTTCTCTTTGTGTAATTCTAGATTACCGTTGAGTGTGAATGCTTTGTTCGAAAACTGCTAAATGCATTAATTATTATGTGATTTACATTTTCATTCATGCTTTTATCCAAAGTGACTTGTCCAAGCCATATAACGGATACCAAAAATCACCACTGCTTCGTAGAATAATTCCACATTGTGTTTGCGGTTACTGTGCCTTTAAGAGATTCATTTGCATCCGGGTTCTGTCTATAAAAGCAGCTTTGTGAGTCTAAACCGGTTCAGTTAGGAACTGAATTACATTCATTCGTTCAGCGGGAGGAAATCTCTCGTGTCTGAAGGTGAATGTTTGATACACACTCTCTGACCCTCGAGGCTTTGATTTGTGTTAATGGAGTGTTTTATGGCTTGTGTGTGCTCGTGCTGTGACGGTCCAGCACGGCTCTCAATCCTCTCAGCAGGTTATTTCCATCTGATGGTGGATTACATTCATTGAGTGATCTGGACTCAACATCTCCAGTCTGACCTCTGCAAGCTCGCTTATTCTGTGCATCATCTGAAAGATGAATACATGAGCTTTCCATTTGATGTATGGTTTGGACAATATTTAGTAAATCTGGAATCTGAGGGTGCAAAAAAATCTAAATATTGAGAAAATCATCTTTAAAGTTGTTCAAATTAAGTTCTGAGCAATGCATATTACTAATCAATAATTAAGTTTTGATATATTTACGGTAGGATGTTTACTAAATGGAACATGATCTTAATATCTAATGATTTTTGGCATAAAATAAAAATGTATAATTTTGACCCATACAATGCATTGTTGGCTATTTCTACAAATATAGCTGCGCTGCTTATGGGTTTGTAAAAGTATGGAAAATAGAAAGCAGGGTATGCAAAATTGTTTGTTTCCATACGTTTGCCCCCATTTTAGTTTTTTATAGAAAATTAAGAATTTAATGAAATTAAATGCATTGTACGAGAAGTGAGCCGTTTAAGTGTTTGTCAAATATGTACTTTTTGATTATGCAAAATGCAGGTTATAAGCATTCTGGTTTCTTCTCAGAATATTCTTAGCACCGTGTTATATAGCCTCAAGGACTTGCAAAAAAAATTAACAATATACAGCGTTTTATGTGTGCATGAGAAACCATTAAACTCATCATATAGGACGATGCACACCGAGACACATATATTGTGACATCACCTCATCTATTTTTGAGCGGGTAGATCTCTGTTGATTCACGTGCATGCTCTTATTTAATTCATAGTGATGCACAAAGGAAGGTTATATAAAACTAGAAATTGTAATGCATAAGCATGCAAATAAATTCCCATGCGCATGTGAATAGTTTCTCGAGGGCTCAAAAACACTCTTGTGTAAAAGTCTGTTTATTTTAGGGACTTACTTCACTTCAAGAAAATCAATGACTACTAAATATAAAGCTGAGAATAATGCTCTGAACCATTAATGTTAAATATGGTCTGAAAATCTACTGAGAGCTTTGGAAATATGAATCTGGAACATTATGGAATTTTAAAAAGGAAAAATGGAAATGTTTTTATTTCTATTCAGACTTTTCTCAGAATTATGAGTTTGCATGCAGCTTTTTTCTTCACATTCTGAGTTACGTCACAATTTTTTGGTATTTATTCATCTATTTATTATTTTTTCTCAGATTTCTGAGTTTACATCTTGCCTATTTATTTATTTATTTTGAGGGGGTTATAGCTCACAATTTTCATATTTTTTGTCCCTCAAAATTCGGAGTTCACATCTTGAAATGTGTATTTTTTTTTCTTCTGGAATTCCAATTTTTTAAATTAAATGTTTTTCTTCATATTTTCAGGTACTGTATATGATTGTAGTCTTCAGAAAGTGTCCCGGTTATGTTCTTCATCTCACCTCTGTGTGATGTTTATAACTGCTTTATATAACATTATAACATAAACTTAATAAGCTGAAATGTGAGGTTTATCATTTGATAAAACATTTGATTTGTCAAAACTTGTATTATTTGAACCGTTGTTTTTCGTTTGTAATGTTTCCAGTTATTTTCCAGTTAAGGGTGTTGCTGGAGTTTGCAGGTATGATCATATTTCCAGTATTGTTTTTCTTTGTGGTTTGGGAAAAATTGTTAATAACTCATAATTTCTGTAACGGTTTATCCCACATTCAACAAACGCTTTAACCCCGTAAAGCCTGACATGTTGGAAAAAAATGTAATATTTTTTTTTAAATGGAACCATTTATTGAAACTGGACCATATATATATATATATATTTAAAAAAGTTTGCATATGTTTTTTTTTTTTTGAGTATCATATTTGATCATCAGGCTTTGATCATTACAGTTACTTTAAAAAGTATTCCGTGCCGAAAACACAAAGGCCGCATAAATCCGTCATATTTGTCATAAGTAGACTGTGTGTATCGTCTCCATCTGATCTGAATCAACGCGTTCACTCTTGAACACACTGCCTCTATTAAAAGAGGCTTGAAACCAGATTTAAACTGTGATCAAGTCACCGTTATTTATACAGCGCGCTAAACTATACAAATTACAACAAAGACTGCAACTGCACAATATCCAAACAGTGTCAATAATGACCAGATTTAACACTCATATTCAGCTGAAGACATTTCATTATTGAATTAGTGGTGTGTGCGTGTGTGTGTGTGCGCGCGTGTGTGTGTGCGCGCGTGTGAGAGTGTGTGCGTGTGTGTGTGTGTGTGTGCGTGTGTATATGAGTGTGTGTGCGCGCCCGTCTGTGTGTGTGTGTGTGTGTGTGTGTGTGTGTGTGTGTGTGTGTGTGTGCGCGTGTGCGCGCGTGTGCGAGCGTTTGTATGAGAGAGAGTGTGTGTGCGTCTGTGTGTGTGAGTGTGTGCGCTGTGTTTATGAGTGTGTGTGTTTGTGTGTGCGCGTGTACAGAGCGTGTGTGTGTGAAACCATGTAAAAGACGTGTGTGAAAATGTGAAAACAAAAGTGTGTGTGTGTGAAAAAACATGTGTGTGTATATGAGTGTGTGTGTGTGTATATGAGTGTGTGTGTGTGTATATATGAGTGTGTGTGTGTGTATATATGAGTGTGTGTGTGTGTGTGTGTGCGCGCGAGCGTCAAAGAGTGTGTGCGCGCGCGTGAGTGTGTGCGCGTGTGTGTGTGAGAGAGAGAGTGTGTGTGTGTGTGCGCGTGCGCGTGTGTGTGTGAGAGAGAGAGTGTGTGTGTGTGTGCGCGCGCAATTTACGTGTGTGTGTGCGTTTTTTCATTAAATTATGTGAGAGAAACAAAAGAGTGTGTAATATAAATGTGCACGCGCACGTGTGTGTGGGTGTGTGAGAGAGAGAGAGAGAGTGTTTGTGTATGAGTGTGTGTGTGTGCGCGCGCGTGTGTGTGCGTGTGTGCGTGTGTGTGTGTCAGATCGGGACCGCGGAGCGCGAATCGCGAATCATTTGAGTCAGTTCGGGACCGCGGAGCGCGAATCGCGAATCATTTGAGTCAGATCGGGACCGCGAATCGCGAATCATTTGAGTCAGATCGGGACCGCGAATCGCGAATCATTTGAGTCAGATCGGGACCGCGGAGCGCGAATCATTTGAGTCAGTGTGAGAGAGAGAGAGAGAGAGAGAGAGAGAGTGTTTGTGTATGAGTGTGTGTGTGTGTGTGTGTGTGCGCGCGTGTGTGTGCGTGCTTGTGTGTGTGTGCGTGTGTGTGTGTCAGATCGGGACCGCGGAGCGTGAATCGCGAATCATTTGAGTCAGTTCGGGACCGCGGAGCGCGAATCGCGAATCATTTGAGTCAGTTCGGGACCGCGGAGCGCGAATCATTTGAGTCAGTTCGGGACCGCGGAGCGCGAATCATTTGAGTCAGTTCGGGACCGCGGAGCGCGAATCATTTGAGTCAGTTCGGGACCGCGAATCGCGAATCATTTGAGTCAGATTGGGACCGCGAATCGCGAATCATTTGAGTCAGATTGGGACCGCGGAGCGCGAATCATTTGAGTCAGTTCGGGACCGCGGAGCGCGAATCATTTGAGTCAGATCGGGACCGCGGAGCGCGAATCATTTGAGTCAGTTCGGGACCGCGAATCGCGAATCATTTGAGTCAGATTGGGACCGCGGAGCGCGAATCATTTGAGTCAGATCGGGACCGCGGAGCGCGAATCATTTGAGTCAGATCGGGACCGCGAATCGCGAATCATTTGAGTCAGTTCGGGACCGCGGAGCGCGAATCATTTGAGTCAGATCGGGACCGCGAATCGCGAATCATTTGAGTCAGTTCGGGACCGCGGAGCGCGAATCATTTGAGTCAGATCGGGACCGCGGAGCGCGAATCTATGATTTGGTTTGATTGATGTTTGTGCTGTATGACGTCAGAGTGAACGCTCGTGAATGCAGCATTAGAGCAGCTCGTGATCAGATAACACACAGAGTCGTGAAGGGTTCATTAGGAGCTTGTTGTTGGTCTTCTTTAAGCGTGTTGTATTTGCTGTTCTTGCAGTCAGTGTTATATTCCAGCACTAATGAAGCGTGTGTCTGTCGCGTTCTGATCTTCATGCTCATCTTAAACGGTATTTCTGGAGCTCAGTTGCTTTGGTCTGTTTTTATAAGCACAAAAAAAAATATATTGTCTTATATATACTTCTTTGATTATGAATGTAGCCTACCTGGGATGGTGCCCTACGCAAACAGCATACACTGCATATAGTATCCTTCATATCCACAGACCGGGCCGCAAGGGCACTTTAGCGTCGGACCTCAAAGGGGGGTATATTTTTACTGTAGTGAAAGCATGGTTAAGTTTCTTAAGGGTTAAAAAAACGAAAAACAATCATTTCAATGAAGCATCACTTATAGTTATGATAATGGGAACGTTAGCAAAACATATTTTGTTACGTGAGGCAGGAGTAAAGAATGACAGAATATCATTTTTTAATGGAGATGTTTAAAGAGGTGAGTGTGTGTGTGTGTGTGTGTGCGCGTGCGCGTATGTGTGTGTGTGTGCCTGTCTGTGTGTGTGTGTGTGTGAGTGTGTGTGTGTGTCTGTTTGTGTGTGTGTGTGTGCGCGTGTGAGTGTGTGTGCGTGCGCGTGTGTGTGTGTGTGTGTGTGTGTGTGTGTGTGTGTGTGTGTGTGCGTGCGCGTGTGTGTGTGAGTGAGTGTGTGTGTGTGCGTGCGCGTATGTGTGTGTGAGTGAGTGAGTGTGTGTGTGTGTGTGTGTTTGTGAGTGAGTATGTGTGTATCTGTCTCTCTCTGTGTGTGTGTGTGTGTGTGTGTGTGTGTCTCTGTGTGTGTCTCTGTGTGTGCGCGTGTGCGCGATGTGTGTTTGTGTGCGCGTGCGTGCGTGTGTGTGTGTGTGTGTGTGTGGGTGTGTGTGTGTGTGTGTGTGCAAGTGAGCTTTATTGTCATTCCGTCATGTGTGACATATGTGGGACGAGTGTGTGCCTCACAGGACCACGGTGCTACATGACATTTACATTTACATTTAGTCATTTAGCAGACGCTTTTATCCAAAGCGACTTACAATTGGGGAGTACATAAAGCGATTAATCTTGAGTGAATACAGATATACAACACAAAGTAAAACAGCATAAACCTATACACAAACTAACCTACTGTCAGCTTTGACTATACATATGCTATATATAAAAGTGGTTACCTATACATAAAAAAATACAAACTGTACAACTGTGTAGATGACTCAAATACTGTACATGTGCAAAAAGAGAGACATTCAAGCAGCTGGCTGGGGAACAGTGTAAGGTGATTTGTGGTGCATGAGCCTGTAAACATACATATATTACAATCAGTCTTTTTTACAGTCAGTGTGTGTGTGTGTGTGTGTGTGTGAGTGTTTGTGTGTGTGAGAGTGTTTGTGTGTGTGTGTCTGTGTGTGTGCGCGTGTGTGTGTGTGTGTGCGTGCGCGTATGTGTGTGTGTGTCTGTCTGTGAGTGTGTGTGTGTGTGTGTGTGTGTGTGTGTGTGTGAGAATGAGTATGTGTCTGTGTGTGTGCGTGTGTGTGTGAGAGAATGAGTATGTGTCTGTGTGTGTGCGTGTGCGTTGCGCGCGCGTGTGTCTCCTGACTGAAGCTGGATTACCGCGTCACGTCTCTCTCTCGGTATTTTTAACCGGCTTAACTGACTGCTTCACTTCCGCTTTAAAGAGTCTCTCAGCGGAGAAGCGGCGCGTCCTCAGAGCGGAGCCGCAGGTGGAGAATCGTTCATTCATGACTCTTTAGACGCTCGGGAAGCCGCTATGTCTGTGCAAAACCCGCTTCAGGTGGTGAACATCCCCTGGAGGAACAACAACTTCAGCCTGACGAGCCGCGACCCGCCGCTGTCCGATCAGGGAGAGACGATCATCGGCGTGTATCTGCTGATTCTGGGTCAGTCTGACTGAGTTAGTTTACCTCAGCTTACATCATCTGCAACTTTACACTCTGCTGAAAACATCACAACATTTGTAATGGCTATAATGGACTCTGTGGGTTTCTAATTAGTCGCCTTCTATAGGTGGCTTGTTAAAACCAATAAATCCTAATAGAATATGTTCAAAAACACACTACAGAGAACCATGTTAATGGTAATTAAAAGTTGATTGTTTTTAAATGGTATTTTTAGTGGAAACCATTAGAATTTTCTCTGATGGTTCTATTGTGTTTTTTCAGCTTAAAGGGACTGAGAGTTCACCATAGACAGCAATGATAAACCTTTATTCGTTTGAGACGCTTTTACCAAAGTGACTTATAATTGTCAAGGGAGTTATAATGAGGCAAACAGACACAGGAAGTGCTCGCAATAACTATTATTATTATTATTATTTTTGAATACATTTTGGATGAAGTCAAATAGTGTCAAAAGAGATGAGTTTTCAATTGTCAGGAATCAGCATTCATGATCCTTGTCAAGGTCCAAACAGTAAGGAGATCTGAAATAATTTATGTCATTTTACGAAGCTATGAGAATACTTTTTGTGCACAAAAGTAAAAAAATGCTAAAAAAAACCCTCCAAAACAGCACTATAGGGTGAAGACAAATTGCTGAATAAAGTTTTTTTTTTTTTGCGCATAAAAAGTATTCTCGTAGCTTCGTACAATGACCTGATGTCACATGGATTATTTTACCGATGTCTTGACTACATTTCTGGGTCTGGGAATATTTGAGTTGTGTTGCTGTCTATGCAGGACCGGAAAGCTCTCGGATTTCATCAAACATATCTTAATTTGTGTTTCGAAGATAAACAAAGGTCTTACGGGTTTGGAACGACACGAGGGGGAGTAATTAATGACTGAATGTGTTCATTTTTGGGGTGAACTATACGTTTAAGCACTGTTCGCGAATGCTTTTGATCGGGTTTATGTTCCCAGACAATCATAACGAGTATTTTTATTTTGGTTTACAACTGTCCTACGCTTAAAAATGTCTTGTTTTCAAACATATGACAAGACAAAATAACTTTTTTGATCAAAATAACCCATGAATCAAATCTACTGACAGAGAATATGCCTTCAATATAATTGTATTTAGGTAAACTCAAGTCGCGTTTATTGACAAAATACAAGCAGGTTAAAGGTATATTTTCTAATGATATTTAGTTTAACATTTTAGTTTCATAGAGTTGTAAGGACATTATAGAAAAGATCAAGTCTTGTTATGAAAATAAACACTCGTTTTCAGAGAATATACCTACTTGTAGTTTTCCCAAGTCACCGTCGTTGACAAAATACAAGTAGATATATTCTCTGAAAATATGTTCATTTTGATTCTCAGGTAATTGTATCTAGTTTCAAGGATGTCACAGAGAATATAATTTAAACCTACTTGTATTTTGTTAATAACGGTCTGACGTGACGTGAAAAAATACAAGTAGATTTGAGATTTATTCTCTGAAAATAAGTTTTAATTTTGATTCTCAGGTAATTTTATCCAGTTTTAAGGATGTTGTACAGAATGTACTTGGAAATCTACTTGTATTTTGTCAATACAATTGACTTGATGAAATACAAGTAGATTCAAGATAATCTCTTAAAATATCGTTTTCAGATTTTTTTTAAAATGTAGTTTTAAGGATATTATAGAAAATATACATTAAATCTACTTGTATTTTGTCAAGAAAGCTGAAATCTTGACATAAGATTAAATGTATATTCTCTGAAAATAAGTTTTAATTTTGATTCTCAGGTAATTGTATCTAGTTTCAAGGATATCACAGAGAATATAATTTAAACCTACTTGTATTTTGTTAATAAAGATCTGATGTGACGTGAAAAAATACAAGTAGATTTGAGATTTATTCTCTGAAAATAAGTTTCAATTTTGATTCTTGCGTAATTTTATTCAGTTTTAAGGATGTTGTACAGAATGTACTTGGAAATCTACTTGTATTTTGCCAATACAATTGACTTGATGAAATACAAGTAGATTCAAGATAGGCTATAATCTCTGAAAATATCATTTTCAGATTTTTTTTTTAATGTAGTTTTAAGGATATTATAGAAAATATAACATTAAATGTTATATTTAAATGTTATATATATTAAACTTACATTAAATCTACTTGTATTTTGTCAAGAAAGCTGAAATCTTGACATAAGATTCAAGGTATATTCTCTGAAAATAAGTGTTGTTTTTGATTCCCAGATAATTGTATCTAGTTTGATCTAATTTTAAGGATATTTAGGTGTTTTTACTAAGAAACAACCCAAGTTGTTACAGTGTATATGTAATGCATTATACCGTTTTTGTATTATGTATATTATGCATGATAGAAACAGGCTTCAAGTGTTTATCACAGAGCTTCTTTCCTTCTGGTGTTGAAGATGCAGGAGTAATTGTTCTCGTTAATGGATTACTGCGGCTCAGGTCTGGAGATCTTCTGTCTGCTGGGGGGGGGATTAGAGAGAGTTAATCAGGACTGCTTTATTTGTGGATCTCTATTCAGTTCATCCGTTACAGTTCATCAGACATTATCAATGTAATATTCTACTAATGATATCATCAGGATACTTACATTTATGCATTTAATAGGCACTTATATAACCCTATATTAATATATTAGACTAAAATCTGTCAATTTAAAGATGTGCATCAGTAATTAAACCAACAAAATGAATCTAAAATAAATCAATGATTAATAAAAATGTTGAGTATAATTTGGATATAAATCATATTTGTAATATAACAATAATATGCAAGTGTAAAATATCGGTAATAATATTATATATTTAACTACTGTGAATAATGCTTTTACTGAAGCAACATAAGTTCATAGTGACAATGTACATACACTTATTTTATTATTAATGATAGATTATATGAATTGAAGATTATATTATTTTATTTTTAATAATAAGTTATATATTTGAAGAAATAAATATTATTATAATTACATTAGATACATAAATACATTATTGATATTAAACTGCAATTAATAACACACATATATATATGTATATATATATCCATAAGTTTATAAGTAATAATATACATTATTAATTATTAATTGTAATTTACACAACTATACCATGTTTAAGTAAAATAATTTAAATATATATAATACTTAATATAGCAGTATATTGTGTAATTATGTTCTGTATGAATACAATTGAGTTAACAATTAACTATATTTTCAAAAAGCATGAACAATGGTTTTACTGAAACGGCATAAGTCCATAAAGTGATAAAATACCTACTTATTATTATTGCTGATAAATTACTCACTTGAAGATTATAATAATATAATATTATAAATGTTACATACATTATTATATTATTTATAATTAATATATATATGTATGCAAAACAATACATAAATTGAATTGTGTAATTATTTTATAAAATAATAGAATTTAAATATAAATAATGCAATGTATACAATTAATTTCTTATAGAGATTAAGTCTTATTATGAGAATAAACTCTTATTTTCAGAGAATATACCATGTCACCGTCATTGACAAAATACAAGTATATTCAAGATATATTCTCTGAAAATGTTTGTTTTGATTCTCAGGTAATTTTATCTAGTTTTAAGGATATTACAGAGAATACAATTTAAACCTACTTGTATTTTGTTAATAAAGGTGACTTTACTTAAAAAAATACAAGTAGATTTGAGATATATTCTCAGAAAATATGTTTGTTTTTATTACCAAGTAATTTTATCCAGTTTTAAGGTTATTATAGAGAAAATACTTTGAACCTACTTGTATTTTGTTAATAAAGGTGACTTTACTTAAAAAAATACAAGTAGATTTGAGATATATTCTCGGAAAATAAGTTTTAATTTTGATTCTCAGGTAATTTTATCTAGTTTAAAGGATATTACAGAGAATATAAATTCAACATACTTGAATTTTGTTAATAAAGGTGACTTGACTTAAAAAAATACAAGTAGATATATTCTCTGAAAATATGTTCATTTATATTCTCAGGTAATTTTATCCAGTTTTAAGGTTATTATAGAGAAAATACTTTGAACCTACTTGTATTTTGTTAATAAAGGTGACGGAAAATAAGTTTTAATTTTGATTTACTTGAACAAATAATATAATTTAAATACTTGTATTTTGTTATTGAAGTAGATTTGAAATAAATTATTCTCTGAAATTAGTAATTTTATCCAGTTTTAATTTGGATTCTTAGGTAATTTTATCTGAAAATAGGTTTTAATTTGGATTCAGTAATTTTATCTTTTTATATTAATGTTACTACAAGACCATTCTGTGTGGTGCTGGAGTTGGTCCTACACTATCCCATAATGCTTCAGTTCTTGTGTGCCCATCTGTACCTACAGTGATCCTGCTCTCATAGAGAACGGCGTGTGTGTTTTTTGTCAGGTTGGCTGTCGTGGTTTGGCAACAGCATCGTGATCTTCATTCTGTTCAAGCAGAGATCGTCTCTCCAGCCCACAGACTATCTGACGCTCAACCTCGCCGTTTCTGACGCCAGCATCTCCGTGTTCGGATACTCCCGAGGAATCCTCGATATCTTCAACATCTTCAGGGATAACGGATACCTCATCACCTCTGTGTGGACCTGCCAGGTACAGGAAGGGGATTGTGGGTAGTGGGAGGAGCTCAGATAGTATGCATATAGAGATGAGAAGAGTGAATGTTTCTCAGGGTGGATTATTCCTGTTCTGTGTGATATCTGTTCCCGTGTGGTGTTTGTACAGATGAAAATGGACTCACAATCACACATCCACACACACACTCACTCACTCACTCACTCACTCACTCACTCACTCACTCACTCACACAATCACACATCCACACACACACTCACTCACTCACTCACTCACTCACTCACTCACTCACACACTCACTCACTCACTCACACATCACACACACACACACACACTCACTCACTCACACACACACACACACACACTCACTCACTCACTCACTCACTCACTCACTCACTCACTCACTCACTCACTCACTCACACACTCACACACTCACTCACTCACTCACTCACTCACTCACACACACACACCCACACACACACACTCACTCACTCACACTCACTCACACACTCTCACTCACTCACTCACTCACTCACTCACTCACTCACTCACTCACTCACACACACACTCACACACACACACACACTCACACACACACACACTCTCACTCACTCACTCACTCACTCACTCACTCACTCACTCACTCACTCACTCACTCACACACACACACACTCACTCACACACTCACTCACTCACACAATCACACACACACACACACTCACTCACACACTCACTCACTCACACAATCACACATCCACACACACACTCACTCACTCACTCACTCACTCACTCACTCACTCACTCACACACTCACACACTCACTCACACACTCTCACTCACACACTCTCTCTCACACACTCCCCCACACACACACACACGTTTGTTTTTGTGAAAAGTGGGGACTCTCCATAGGCATAATGGTTTTATACTGTACAAACTGTATGTTCTATTGCCCTACACTTAAACTTAGCCCTCACAGGAGACGGTGCATTTCTACTTTCCCCCCAAAAAACTCACTCTGTATGATTTATAAGCATTTTGAATTATGGGGACATGGAGCAATGTCCTCATAAATCACCTTCTCCTTGTAATACCTGTGTCATAACCATGTCATTATACAAATGTATGTCCTCATTTGTCACAAAGGCGACCACGCACGCACGCACGCAGGGACGCGCACACACACACACACACACACACTCACACACACACACACTCGCGCACACTCGCACACACACACACACACACACACACACACACACACACACACACACACACACACACACACACACACACACACACACACACACAGCCATTAATTCATTCTCAAATTTCAGAGACGCCATTAAAATGTCATTAACTCATTTCATTGCCTGCTCGTCATTAATTCAATTAAAGGTAATTATGATAATTTTTCTGCTGTCATCCATGTGTGTCCATATGCTTTTATCAGACCAAACCAGGATTATTATAGTGAACTAAACGAAACCTTTTTTGTTACTTAAAATATAAAAATTTACGCTTATTTTATTTCTCATTTTCATTTAGTTAAACTTGAAAATTACTAATACTACATAAACAAAAACTACATAGACATTTAAAAAATCAAATGAATCTAAAATTATGACAAAGGAGGAAACAGGGTTATTATTGTTAATTAAATCAAAAACATTAAAAAAATGATTACTTTAAATAATATATATATATATATATATATACACACATACTGACAATAAATGTCTGAATTTAATGCCTTAATGCCTTAATGCGCTTTGGATAAAAGCGTCTGCTAAATGCATGAATGTAAATGTAATCTCACAGAAGTGAGTACACTCCTCACATTTTTGTAAATATTTTATTATATATTTTCATGTGACAACACTGAAGAAATGACACTTTGCTACAATGTAAAGTAGGGAGTGTACAGCTTGTGTAACAGTGTAAATTAGCTGTCCACACAAAATAACTCAACACACAGCCATTAATGTCTAAACCGCTGGCCACAAAAGTGAGTACACCCCGATGTGAAAATTTCCAAATTGGGCCCAAAGAGTCAATATTTTGTGTGGCCACCATTGTTTTCCAGCACTTCCTTAACCCTCTTGTTCATGGAGTTCACCAGAGCTTCACAGGTGACCGCTGCAGTCCTCTTCCACTCCTCCATGATGACATCACGTAGCTGGGGGATGTTAGAGATTATTTTATAAGCAATTATACCGGCAGCCATATCACCCTGCAGCCCAAGACCGGTTCCCACTGAAGCTAAGCAGGGTTGAGCTGGTCAGTACCTGGATGGGAGACCGGTATTTTATAAGTTACTGGAAGAGGTGTTAGTGAGGCCAGCAGGGGGTGCTCACCCTGTGTTCTGTGTGGGTCCTAATGCCCCAGTGTAGTGAGCCCGGGGACACTATACCGGTTCAACAAGCACGGTCCTTTGGATGAGACGTTAAACCTGAAGGTCCTGACTCTCCGTGGTCATTAAAAATCCCAGGGTTGAGACACTTCTGGTCGTAAAGAGTACCTGGAGGTGTGGGACCCTGGACCTCCGTCCTGTCCAAATAAAACTCCCACCACTGGCCCTTATCAATCATGACCTCCTAATAATCCCCATCCACTGGAAGAGGTGTTAGTGATTGTCTCTATGCACTCTCTCTCCTCTCCACCCTGTGGTCTAGCTGGTGTGTGGTGAGAGCATACACTTGATTGGCTCTATATGTCTCTCTCTCCTCTCCACCTGTAGCTGGTGTGCGCATGCCCGGGACACTTGATTGTCTGTCAACTATGACTCTCTCACCGTCTCCACCTCGGATAGACGTTAAATGTGTGGTGAGCGCATACACTTGACTCTCCGTCTCTATGACTCTCTCTCCTCTCCACCTGTAGCTGGTGTGTGGTGAGAGCATCTACACTTGACACTTCTCGTAAAGGCTCTATGGCTCTCTCTCCTCTCCACCTGTACCCTGGTGTCCTGGTGTGTGGTGAGCGCCAAATTCATACACTTGATTGTCTCTATGCCCTTATCAATCATGCTCTCTCTCCTCTCCACACTTGAGCTGGTGTGTGGTGAGAGCATACACTATGTCTCTCTCTCCTCTCCATTGGCTCTATGCTGCTCTCTCTCCTCTCCACCTGTAGCTGGTGTGTGGTGAGTGCATACACTTGATTGGCTCTATGTCTATCTCTCTCTCTCTCCACCTGTAGCTGGTGTGTGAGAGCATGAGCTTGATTGGCTCATGACTCTCTCTCCTCTCCACTGTAGCTGGTGTGATGGTGGCATACACTATGATTGTCTCTCTCTCCTCTCCACCTGTAGCTGGTGTGTGGTGAGCGCATACACTTGATTGTCTCTATGTCTATCTCTCCTCTCCACCTGTAGCTGGTGTGTGGTGAGTGTGTGGTGAGAGCATACACTTGATTGGCTCTATGACTCTCTCTCCTCTCCACCTGTAGCTGGTGTGTGGTGAGCGCGTACACTTGATTGTCTCTATGACTCTCTCTCCTCTCCTCTCTCTCCTCTCCACCTGGTGTGTGGTGAGAGCTGGTGTGTGGTGAGCGCATACACTTGATTGTCTCTCTCTCCTCTATGTCTCTCTCTCCTCTCCACCTGGTGTGTGGTGCATACACTTAGCTGGTGTGTGGTGACTCTCTCTCCTCTCCACCTGTAGCTGGTGTGTGGTGCAGCGCATACACTTGATTGACTCTATGTCTCTCTCTCCTCTCCACCTGTAGCTGGTGTGTGGTGAGCTTGATTGGCTATGACTCTCTCTCCTCTCATACACTTGATTGGCTCTATGACTCTCTCTCCTCTCCATGTCTCTCTCTCCTCTCCTGTAGCTGGTGTGTGGTGCAGCGCATTGTCTCTACACTCTCTCTCCTCTGATTGTCTCTAGCTGGTGACTCTCTCTCCTCTCCACCTGTAGCTTGATGGTGTGACTCTCTCTGGTGAGCGCATACACTTGATTGGCTAGCTGGTGTGTGGTGAGATGCACTCTCTCTCCTCTCCACCTGTAGCTGGTGTGTGGTGAGCTCTATGCATACACTTGATTGCTCTATGACTCTCTCTCCTGAGCGCATCCACTGTAGCTGGTGTGTGGTGAGCGTCTCTATGACTCTCTCTCCTCTCCACCTGTAGCTGGTGTGTGGTGAGCGACTCTCTCTCCTCTCCACCTGTAGCTGGTGTGTGGTGAGCGACACTCTCTCCTCTACACTTGATTGGCTCTGGTGTGTATGACTCTCTCTCTCAACCTGGCTCTGGTGTGTGGTGAGAGCACCTGTACCTGTAGCTGGTGTGTGGTGCATACACTTGATGGTGAGCGCATACACTTGATTGTCTCTCTCTCCTCTCCACCTGCTCTATGACTCTCTCTCCTCTGGTGTGTCCACCTGAGAGCATACACTGGTGTGTGGCTCTATGAGCGCATCTCTCCGCTACACCTGTAGCTGGTGTGTGGTGAGCGCATACATTGTCTCTATGCTCTATGTCTCTCTCTCCTCTCCACCTGTAGCTGGTGTGTGGTGAGAGCATACACTTGATTGGCTCTATGACTCTCTCTCCTCTCCACCTGTAGCTGGTGTGTGGTGGTGAGCGCATACACTTGATTGGCTCTATGTCTCTCTCTCCTCTCCACCTGTAGCTGGTGTGTGGTGAGAGCATACACTTGATTGGCTCTATTGACTCTCTCTCCTCTCCACCTGTAGCTGGTGTGTGGTGTCTAGCTCCACCTGTAGCTGGTGTGTGGTGAGCGCATACATTGGCTCTTGATTGACTCTCTCTCCTCTCCACCTGCTCTAGCTGGTGTGTGGTGACTCTCTCTCCTCATACCTTGATTGTCTCTGTAGCTGGTGTGTGGTGACATACTCTTGATTGGCTCCACCTGTAGCTGTGTCTCTCTCTCCTCTCCACCTGTAGCTGGTGTGTGGTGAGAGCATACACTTGATTGGCTCTATGTCTCTCTCTCCTCTCCACCTGTAGCTGGTGTGTGGTGAGAGCATACACTTGATTGGCTCTATGACTCTCTCTCCTCTCCACCTGTAGCTGGTGTCCACCTGGTGAGCTGGTGTGTGGTGAGTGCATACACTTGATTGTCTCTATGTCTCTCTCTCTCCTCTCCACCTGTAGCTGGTGTGTGGTGAGCGCATACACTTGATTGTCTCTATGACTCTCTCTCCTCTCCACCTGTAGCTGGTGTGTGGTGAGCGCATACACTTGATTGTCTCTATGACACTTTCTCTTCTCTCCACCTGTAGCTGGTGTGTGGTGAGTGCATGCACTTGATTGTCTCTATGTCTCTCTCTCCTCTCCACCTGTAGCTGGTGTGTGGTGAGCGCATGCACTTGATTGTCTCTATGACACTTTCTCTTCTCTCCACCTGTAGCTGGTGTGTGGTGAGCGCATACACTTGCACTTGTCTCTATGTCTCTATGTCTCTCTCTCCTCTCCACCTGGTGTGTGGTGTAGCTGGTGTGTGAGCGCATACACTGAGCGCATACACTTGATTGTCTCTATGTCTCTCTCTCCTCTCCACCTGTAGCTGGTGTGTGGTGAGCGCATACACTTGATTGTCTCTATGTCTCTCTCTCCTCTCCACCTGTAGCTGGTGTGTGGTGAGCGCTGGTGTGTGGTGAGCGCATACACTTGATTGGTCTCTATGACTCTCTCTCCTCTCCACCTGTAGCTGGTGTGTGGTGCTGGCATACACTTGATGGTGAGCATGCATACACTTGATTGGCTCTATGTCTCTCTCTCCTGGTGTGTGGTCTCCACCTGTAGCTGGTGTGTGGTGAGTCTCTCTCTCCGCATACACTTGATTGTCTGGTGTGTGGTGAGAGCTATGATGTCTCTCTCTCCTCTCCACCTGTAGCTGGTGTGTGGTCTCTCTCTCCTCTCCACCTGTGGCTGGTGTGTGGTGAGCGCATACATACTTGATTGGCTCTGTATGTCTTTCTCTCCTCTCCACCTAGCTGGTGTGTGGTGAGCGCATACACTTGATTGGCTCTATGTCTTTCTCTCCTCTCCACCTGTAGCTGGTGTGTGGTGAGAGCATACACTTGATTGTCTCTATGTCTCTCTCTCTCCTCTCCTGTACCTGTAGCTGGTGTGTGGTCTCTATGTCTATCTCTCTCCTCTCCACCTGTAGCCGTTGTCCTGTGGCAGCCGTGTATCATCCAAGTGGAGCATACACTTGATTGTCTCTATGCTCTATGACTCTCTCTCCTCTGGTGTGTGGTGAGCGCATACACTTGATTGTCTCTATGACTCTCTCTCTCCTCTCCACCTGTAGCTGGTGTGTGGACCCCCCCCACATGAGAGCGCTTTGGGTGTACAACAATACACTTGATTGGCTCTATATAAATGTCTCTCTCTCATTCCAATTATTTTATTCTAAAAAAACTAATAGAAATGTCAAAATTAAACCTGTAGCTGGTGTGTGGTGAGCGCATACACTTGTAAAAATTGTCTCGGGAAAATATGTCTCTCTCTCCTCTCCACCTGTAGCTGGTGTGTGGTAAAAGTAAAAAAAGACAAATGAAACTTGATTGGCTCTGTCTCTCTGATTGGCTCATGTCTCTCTCTCCTTTAATATGTTTAATACCTGTGGCTGGTGTGTGGTGAGATTTTTTAATGCATACACTTGATTGGCTCTATGTCTTTCTCTCCTCTCCACCTGTAGCTGGTGTGTGGTGAGAGCGTACACTTGATTTTATTGGGCTCTATGTCTTTCTCTCCTCTCCACCTGTAGCTGGTGTGTGGTGAGATTGGTTGGTTGCATACACTTGATTGGTTGGTTGGATTGTGTGGTATTGTCTCTCTCTCTCCTCTCCACTTGAGCTGGTGTGTGGTGACTCTCTCTCCTCTCCATTGGTTGGTTGGAGCCGATTGATACATTTTATTGATTGGTGGCAGCCGCATACACTTGTATCATCCAAGTGATGCTGACTCTCTCTCCTCTCCAC
>CM049885.1:1136547-1159047 GCA_027474115.1 Schizopygopsis malacanthus
CTTTAAAATATTTTAGCGGCTCCTCCCCTTTAGTGGGAGGTGTCATATTCCAAATGTATTACGGTCTTATATAATCACAACTTTTTCTAATCTTGACAAAATACATATCATTGGAAAGGTCTGAGTCTCAAGATTCCATATTTGGTGGTCATTTTGTGATAAGAGTAATAGTGGGAGAGAAATTTATACATTTGTGACAGAAAAGTGCATAAAAAAAATTCAACAGGGTTTGAATGGCACCCGGTGGCTGTTTGTGGTATAACGCCTAAACAAAATTGCATAGTAACCTCAGCTTATTTTTACCACCGGAATAAAACATATAAAAAGATCAACTTCAAAGCTTTTTGGAACACAACTATTATGTATTATTTAGACATATGGCTTTAATTTTATGCCAAATTTGGATTAAAACATATTTTGTAAAATATTTTATAAGTAATATATAATAATAATTGTAAAAAATATTACATTTTATTAAATACAGTAAATTTAAACTTGTATAACTTTTTTTTCTTTCATTTTTTGAAATGATTTCACTTCTGCATATAATCTGCTGATTGTCTTCTTTAAAAAGAGACCAACCTTAGGTCTGTATCAAAAGCATTCATGAATTATAACAATTTACTTTAAATAGTGCACTTTCAAGTTTTTCAAAAAGGGGGGGTGACAGTTAAGGGGTTAAGTCTTTTTGTAATATTCTATATGCTCATATTTATTTGCTCTGAAATTACTTTTTTTCTTGCAATTCTGAGCAAAAAGTATTTCGTTTTTAATTCAAATAAATGATTATTGTTGTTATTATTATTAATAAATTAGTTTATTCCATGGTGGAAACAAAAATGTCTAAGATATAAACTTGCAATTCTGAAAATAAGCCAAAAAAAAAGATATCTCATATATATTAAAAATATTTATATTTTCTAGTAATATATTGATATTTATTTTGTATATTCATATTTTAAAACATGTATTTATTTTTTAAATAAAAAAATATCTTTAATATATTAATATTTTAAAATACACTAAATTTTGAATATATATATAGTAATAATTTAAAATGATATATTAATATCTATATTTTAATATTCATATTTGAAAAAAAAGTTTTTATTTATATATTTTTTAACAAAATGTTTTTTATATATTATATATTAATATTTTAAAATCCACTACATTATATATATATTAATCATTTAAATCATATATTAATATCTATATTGTAATATTTGTATTTACATTTTTTTTATATATATAAATATTTTAAAATACACTACATTTGGAATATATATATATATAGTAATCACTTAAAATAATATATGAATAGCTACATTTTAATTGTCATATTTTAACATTTTGTATTTACATTTTTTTTAATATATAAATATTTTAAAATCCACTAAGTGATATATATATATATATATATATAGTAATAATTTGAAATCATGTATTATCTATATTTTAAAATGTGTTGTTTCTATATTTTTTAAGTATAATGTTTATTATATATATATATATATATGTGTGTGTGTAAAAGCTCTGGTTTGATGTCCGATCGAGGTGTTTTGGGTCGTTTCTCGAAGTGCATCACATGCTGCTCATCCGTGTTCTCCTCCTGATGAGGTTCAGCTGTTAAACCCGTGTTGTTGTCAGGTGTCTATCGTGATCTGCACGGCGTTCATCCTGGCCTGGTCTCCGTACGCGGTCGTGTCCATGTGGTCAGCCTGGGGCTTCCACGTGCCCAGCCTCACCAGCATCTTCACGCGGCTCTTCGCCAAATCCGCCAGCTTCTACAACCCTCTGATCTACTTCGGCCTGAGCTCCAAGTTCCGGCGCGACGTGAGCGTGCTGCTGCCCTGCGGCGGCGAGGCCAAAGACGCCGTCAAGCTCAAGCGCTTCAAGAAGATCAAGGCCAAGACGGACGGCCAGAGATGCAGAGCCGAGGAGAACCACCAACAACTACACAAGAAGCAGAAAAGCCCCGCCCCCAGCCCTGACTGTCACCTGGAGGCTCCGCCCCCTGCAGGTGAAGCGGTGTTCTTCATCGACGCGCCGGAGCGGCCAGACTCGCCCGAGTCCGAGTGCGCCAGACTGTAGACTCGCATTAATCACGTCCACAATAACGGGTTTTCTTTATGTAATATGTGTCCCTGGAGCACAAACCAGTCATATCTGTAGCAATATTCAATACACTGCATGGGTCAAAATTATTGATTTTTATTGTATGCCAAAAATCATTAGGATATTTAGTAAATATATCATTTTTGATTAGTAATATGCATTGCTAAGAACAACTTTAAAGATGATTTTCTCAATATTCAGATGTTTTCACACCCTCAGATTCCAGATTTACAAATATTGTCCAAACCATACATCAATGGAAATATGATTTATTCATCTTTCAGATGATGCACACATCTCAATCTCACAAAACTTCGACCTTTATGACTGGTTTTGTGCTCCAGGGTCACATATATGTGTGTGTGCTGTATATCTTTATATTATATATAAATATTTTAATATATAAACATAACATATTTTTCTTAAATATATGCATGTGTGTGTATTTATATATTCATAATACATATGCACAGTACACACACATATTATGTAAACAAAAACATTTATTTGGGATGCGATTAATAATTGCCCAGCACTACTTTTTTTATTTCAGCTTCTTTATGAAATATCACCATAATCATAAACAGCATGAAAAGCTATTTTTGTAAATGTGAACTGTTGTTTTTTAATAAGTGTGTGCATCAACTTTAATAAAGACAGTTTTGTGTTTATATGCAGATTTATTAATCTTAGTTAACATTAATGAACGTATGTGATTTTATCAAAGTTATCAATTACATGTATTTATATGTAATTAATCCACTCATTTCTGAGTAAAAAATCATAACATCTTTATGTATTTTGTGTTATTAAGGTAGTCATAATGTAACGTATTATCTCTTCGTAAGCAAATTTGAAATGCATTATAATATTTTTATGTTTGAATGCATTTTACTTAATATGCATGTTTATTAGGCATATTATGATCATAAATTGCAGAATAAACACAATAACAGTATTTATAATGCATGCAATAAGTAAACTGGTAACACACTTTATAAAAAAAAATCAGAGAATTTATGCCATTTATTCATCTTATATAAAAAAAAGCTATATTTGTAAACTTTAGTTAAAGACAAGACAAAAACATTTTTAAAGTTAGCAATAAAAAGCATAAAATAATACAAGCGTTATCTATATTGGCCAGGACTGGTGCTATATTGATTTCTTTACAAGATTAGTATTATTATGGCTTTTGATAATATTCAGCATGTTATGATATTTATTAATTTGCTCTGGAATTAATAGTTGTTTTCATTATCAAATGAACAGACATGAACTTTATGAAAAATATAATATTAATGCATTAACCAATGTGTAAACAAATGCGCTCTAATCGTGCTGTATTATTGCTTTATCATATTTTGTGACACTTGGTCATTAAGTCGAATTTAGCCTTTATTTGATGATTTTGAAAATACATTTCTCTTTCCATTCTTGCTGCTTTAGTGTCTATATAGATTAATATTATTAATATATAAATACAGTGAAAATGTTGAAATATTATTAGAATTTAAAACAGCTGTTTTCTGTGTGAATATGTGATAAAGTGTAATTTATTTCTGTTTTCAGCATCATTACATAATTTCCACAAAAATATTGTGCAGTAAATATTGTGACGCTGGAGTATTTTAATTTTTTATGATTCACAGATTAATAGAAAGTTCAAAAGAACAGCGTTTATCTGAAATATAAATCATTTATAACATATCTTTACTGTCACTTTTGATCAATTTAATGCAGCCTTGAAGAATAAAAATATTAATAATAATAAAACAATTATTGTCCCCAAACTTTTAGATGGTAGTTCTTACGAAGATGATATCTTTTAAAGTGATAAAAAAAATTATTTACCTTTTTTAATTTAACTTTTGATCTATCATATGTAAAGAAAATATATATATTTAAATAGAAAATAATTACTATTAGAATTTATTATTATTATCAAAGTAAATAAATACATATGCATTATGTTTATGTAGTTCTTAGAAGGGATACACTATAAAAACTAAGAAATAAAACAATTATTATTACTAGTAGTAAAAAAAAAATAGGCTAAATAAATAAATACAATAGAAGTACTTCTATAAGGGAGAAAAGTATAAAGAAAAACAAATCATTTCTGGCAATGACTGCTTTTAGTTTTACTCAAACATGTATTATATTGTTTAAATGAACCTGCAGCGCCACCTGGTGGCCACAGCTCAGAATGGACGAACCGAATCAACTGAATCAATTCCTTTGCCAAATGATTCACTGGTTCGAAGCGCTCGTGACACCTGCAGCACAAATCAAGCCAGACGTGCATAAAACACCTTTTACGAACCAATTGCAAATGTTTATTGAACGTATTATATATTAAATCATAATCTAATATCAAATATGAAACGTCTGTTAATTAGTTTGCAGGTTTTTGTTCGTTTTATGGATGTCTAAACAGGCCAATAAGAGAGACTTAATAACGACTCTTCATCTTAAATACTCAAATGTCTCATTAAAACGTCTATAAATTGATCAAACCGACCCGAGATCAGGTAAAAAAGATTTAAATTTGGAAACGACGCCTGGTTTACTGACATCACGTGACTTTGTCGGTTTGATTCGCGCTCCGAGTCACTGAACCGAATCAAACGATTCGCAAAAGATTCGAAGCTTCACGAAGCAGTGCTTCTGCTAATATGGACCGTGATTTCATTTTATAGAAGATCAGTCTATTTCAATGAATACAAATTAACATAGATGAAAGGGGTGGGGGTAAAATGAAAGTTTTACCTGAGATTTGGAGCCAAATTACAGGAGGATAAATATGACTTCAGAAAGATGACAGCATCATTATAATATTTATACACAGAGATTAGTAGGTTTATTAATCAAATATGTTGACTTTAGCAATCTGTGTCGCATTATGTGTCAATGCTGACCAATCAAAAATAGGGAAAGAGCACTTTTCCAAGTTTTTTCACCAAAGTGTATTTCATAATCATAACCCACATTTGGTTTTTGGCCACTGAAAGTGTAATAATTTACTCCTGGAGCCATATTGAGATGCCAGTATCTCTGAACCCCAACCATACAGGGCATCAAAAATGAAGATGGCAAAAGAAAAGTTTATTAAGATGCAAAATTGAAAAGTGCATTAATATAACTTCAATACTTCTTGAAGTACAGGTGTGCAAACTTTGGAGAAAAAACGTGAAAAGTGCTCTTTCCCCATTTCTGATTGGTCAGCATTGGCACATAATGCGACACAGATTGCTAAAGTCAACAGATTTGATTAATAGACATACTAATCTCTGTGTAGAAATATTATAATGATGCAGCAATCTTTCGTAAGTCGTATTTATCCACTTGTAAATTTGGCTCTGAATCTCAGGTGAAAATTGCCATTTTACCCCCCCTCTTCAAAATAGCGCATTACTCGGTAAATATGCATTTGTGATATTTAATATTTCAGCTTTCATCACTATACATGTTTATCTTTCTTCAGAAAAATCTATTAAATGTGATCCGGTTGATTTGACACTCAATGACCCACTATTAAAAATGGCTAATTTTAATAACAGGTCTTTTCCATTTTGATAATTTACACACAAATAAAGTGCCTTCGTTAAGAGTTAAGTGCATGAAGAAAATACCCGAGTTTTCCATCAGCGCAGGAACCTGTAAAAAAACACACGCATATGAAATACAACATATCCTTTTATTATTGTATTATATTGATAAATGTCCATCTGAGGAAAAAAAGAGAATACAACGAGAAATCAAGAATAAACAGTAATACCAATAATAAAATATGTACAAGAGGAGTATAGCATTTATTAACACGATCTTTCCAAACTCTCTCTATACAACCAAAGGGTTAAAAGTTCAGCGATCGTCCGATCGTCCAATCAAACCGCGTCATCGTTCAAATACTCTGATGTTTCCGGTAAGCACGTTAATCGATCAATAACCAAATCACGTAGCACTTAAGTATCTCCAGTAGCCGAGTCAGCTGTACAGTTCCCATCTCTGACCAGCAGGTGGCGCAAACTAAACTCTCCCGCACGACTAGCATCACAAATATTGGTTAATCTTCACTGTTAGTTACACGGTATTCTGGTTCATAAATAGATTGTTGATCAATACTTTAAAACTATACATATTGAGACTCTTTCTTGTATATCTAAAATTAATACGCACCAAAATTAACGAAATCCGAAAATATATTTACTAGTACGAAAACACGGTTCTCTAGTAACGTCTCAAAACCGGCGCTCAACGTCAAACGCGCTTCGATTTAAAGGAATAGAACGCAAAAATGAAACAGAGCCGTTTAATCGCCGTCATGTCGATCAAATCCGCGATGAAAGGTGAGGCAGCTTCGGTTCGCCACATGTTACAATGTAAAAGAGCGTCGCTGTGTCACATGGGTTTGTATGGTTTTGCAGATGGATACAAAGGTAATTGCTACTTTTTATCTCACAATTCAGATATAAACTCACAATTCTGGGATGTGGTGGAAAAAAGGATTAATTGTGAGGAAAACTCAGAATTGCGATATAAACAATGCTCAGGGGAAAAAAAGAATTGCGAGATGTAAACTCAATTCAGAGTTTTTTTATTTATTTATTGCAAGTTGCATTATATAAACTCATTATATATAAACTCAGAATTGCCGGATATAATTTGCACGTTTCCTCGCAATTCTAAGTTAACGTCGCAATTGAAACTTTTTTCTGAGAATTTTGCAATATATATATACATCTTGCAATTCATTTTTTTTTTTATTTACGCCATGGAATTAATAAAAAAAGGTAATTGCGAATTACAAGATATAAACTCTAAATCCCAGGAAATAAACTCAATAAATTTTCCATAATTTTGATTTTACATCTCGCAATTCTGATTTTTTTGACCATAGAATTAAAAACAAAGGCTATTGCGACTTTTTATCTCGCAATTCTGATTTTACTCCCAAATTTTGAGTGACACAGAATAAAAAAATTATAATTGTGACTTCTTATCTAACGATTTTAGATCTTACAATTCTAAAAGTGAGATCTGCATTTATCTTTACTAATAAAACTCGAAAAAGAAAGAATTTTTGCGATATAAACAATTCTCAGGGGAAAAAAAGAATTGCGAGATGTAAACTCAATTTAGAGTTTTTTTTTTAGAATTGCGAGTTGCATTATATAAACTCACATGCAATTCTCAGAATTGCCGGATATAAATTTGCACGTGACTTCCTCGCAATTCTAAAAGTCTATGAGAATTTAGGTCGCAATTGAAATCTTTTTAAGCAATAATTTTGTCTTGCCAAGCAATTCACTTTTTTCTGAGAATTTTTTATATATTGCAATTCGCCATGGAATTAATAAAAAAAGGTAATTGCGCATGCAATTACAAGATATAAACTCTAAATCCCAAGAAATAAACTCAATAATCAAAATGTATTCTGATGGTCATAATTTTGAATTTACATCTCGCAATTCTGATTTTTTTGACCATAGAATTAAAAACAAAGGCTATTGCGACTTTTTATCTCGCAATTCTGATTTTACTCCCAAATTTTGAGTTTGCAATTATTATTTTTTTTACTTCTGACACAGAATAAAAAAATTATAATTGTGACTTCTTATCTAACGATTTTAGATCTTACAATTCTAAAAGTCAAAATTATGAGATAAAATCTGCATTTACCTTTAAAAAAAAAAATATACTAATAATAATTCTGTGACGAAAAAAATTTGCACATTTTAAGAATTTTTGTTGTTGTTGCAATAAACACTTTTTTTAATCATGGCAGGAAAAACAATTAAAACGATTGTAAGATACAAACCCATAATTCTGAGAAAAATCAATAATTCCGAGTTTTTTCCTCACAATTCCGACATTTCTTTATCCTGTGTCAGAAACAAGCTTCCACAGGTTTGCAGTGACATGACGGTGAGTAAACAGCGATTTCATGTTCGTCTAAACCAGTCCTTTACATCATTTGGTAGAGTAGCAAACTCGCGTCACTTTTCACAGACCTGAAGGAAACACACAAACACTCATCTTGTAGTGCTCATGTCATCAGTTAAAGGCAAACGATTCCCGATAAAAGCTGAAAATCTCTACCCTAGCAGTTAAAAACACACACACCCAGATAGTTCAAGTAATCACAGACAAAATAAACCAGAAGTGAAATAAAAAACCTCAACCTGCAGGAAAGGTTTGCAACCTCAGTCACACACTAATAAAAAACACTAGTATCTGCTTCAAACTATTACATATAAAATAGCTTTGTTCAGCTAATGCACAAACCACCACCTGTGCAGGTAGAGAAGGTGAGGAACCAGATGAAGGTGTTCCTGAAGCAAAGTCCTAATGGCATCACAGGCAAAACAGTAAAAAATAAATAAACATTGACTTCCGAATCATTGTACTTTGAGTACAGCTTGTCAAAAACTGCAACACATTCAAACTATTAATTATAAGACTTCTGCGCACTTAGACTAAGTTTAACGAATATTCAATAACGGCTCTAAATCTAAACTTTTGTTGGTACATCACAATGTTGAGATGATTTCACAGAACGGGTGAGTTTTACCGGATCGACTGTAAAACGTCAGGTTTATGTGTGAAATAACAGGTTAACCGAGACGGTGAACGGTTGTTTAAAAGTTGACGCTTGAATCTCAATTTCACCACAAAATTCACAGAAATTATAAAGAATTTTTTTCGCTCTAATAATTACATTATTATGACATTTTATAAACTATGCCATAATGCAAAAAAAAGTGCTTTATCTTCTTGATTTTCGGACGATGATGTGTTAAAACGTTGAGAAATTTAGTACTGCATGTTGCTTTTATGTACAATTTGAATTCATCGTATGCCAGACAAAGAAATGCATGACTTTTAATTCAATGCATTTAATTTCTCATGCATCCCATCGAGATTTTGTGAGAAGCTAGAATAATTTTGACGCACGAGGGTTCGTTTTCCCCTCGAAGAGCATCCGCGTTTCTCGAGACTGTTTGAAGCAAAAGGCACGTCGTTAAAAAGGAGCGAACGCAAGGCGGGGGGGGAAACCAAGAGGAGAACTAAAACTATAGAAGTGTGGGACGCTTCCCGGAGGTGTTTGGAGGTTCCTCTGGCGTTCCTCCGTGTTTGTTGACCTCCCCTCGAGCACCCAGGCCTGCCCGGATCATTCAGGCCTCAACGCACATCAGTTTGTGGAAGCCGTTTTGGTCAAAGGTCATACGAAGACTTTGGCGAGGGCGTCGGCTCCGGCGCTGCCGATGTAGCACATGGTGGGGTGGAAAGCCACGTCGTTGATGGACTCGTCGGACTTCTTCCTGTGAGCCGTGAACTCCTGGATGCACGTCTTGCTCTCCATGTTCCACAGACGCACCGAGCAGTCGTGACCTGAGACACAATCAACATCCGCTGAGTGTTATTGAATAGACATTACAAAAAAAGTAGATTTAGACAGAAATATTTTGATTCAACAATACATAAATGGGCATTGTTTTTTTTTATGAATGTTGAAATATGAACCGCCTGTATGTGGTGTCAAGTCAATGTGATAGTGAGTGAGTCATTCAACTGATTCATTCAGAAATGAAGCCAGTGACTGCATTTATGAGTTATTAATGAGTCATTGAATCACTGACTCACTTGATTCGTCCAAACGGCTGATTAATAAGCAAGTAACTGTCTTTATGAATAAGTCATTGAATCACTGACTCAATCAATTCATTAAAACGTGGATTCATTCAGAAAAAAAATAAATGACTGTCTTTCTGAATGAGTCACTGAATCACTGACTCAATTCATTTAAAAACCTAGATTTGTTCAGAAACAAAGGAAGTCACTGGATTTATGAATGAGTCACTGAATCACGGACTCACTTGATTCGTTAAAGCGGCTGATTAATAACCCAGTGACTGTCTTTATGAATGAGTCATTGAATCACTGACTCACCCAATTCGTTAAAACGTGGATTAATTCAGCAATGAAACAAGTGACTGTCTTTGTGAATGATTCACTGTTAAAATTGGTTCTGAATCACTGAACTCGATTCGTTAAAACGGCTGATTCATAAGCCAGTGACTGTCTTTATGAATGAGTCACTGACTGACTCACTTGATTCGTTAAAACGGCTGATTCATAAGCCAGTGACTGTCTTTATGAATGAGTCACTGAATCACTGACTCACTTGATTCGTTCAAACGGCTGATTAATAAGCCAGTGACTGTCTTTATGAAAGAGTCATTGAATCACTGACTCACTCGATTCGTTCAAACAGCTGATTCATAAGCTAGTGACTGAATGAGTCATTGAAAGTCGATCGTGGCAGTGTGACTGTATTTATGAATGAGTCAGACTCACTCGATTCGTTCAAACAGCTGATCATAAGCTAGTGACTCACTCGATTCGTTCAAACGGCTGATTAATAAGCCAGTGACTGTCTTTATGAATGAGTCACTGAATCACTGACTCACTTGATTCGTTTCAAACGGCTGATTCATAAGCTAGTGACTGTCTTTATGAATGAGTCACTGAATCACTGACTCACTTGATTCGTTCAAACGGCTGATTCATAAGCTAGTGACTCTCTTTATGAACGAGTCATTGAATAATTGACTCACTCGATTCGTTCAAACCCGTTTATGAGCTTTACCTGATAAAAGAACACCATTACAGGTGTTTGCATGCCTTGTTCTCGAGTACTTACTACCAGACATCAGATAGAGACCGTTGGGATCCACCGCGAGACTGGTGACAGCATCCAGATGAGCGACCATAGAGTGAATCAACTTGCCTGAGAAGAAACAGCAACATATACATAAAATAAAATAAAATAAAAAATCACTATACAGAATATATATATATGTTAGAGGTGGAACGGTGCAACTTTTTCATGGTTTTGTCACGGTTCGGTATTTTTAGGGAAAAACTATTCAGAAAATAAGAATAATCTAACTACAAGCAACAGCACAAATAAATACAATAGAGGAAAGATACAAATAAAATAAACTTTGATTTGAAGTTTTTTTTTTTTAGGTAGGTCTAGCATAAAATTTTAGGTACAGAAATTGAATAAAGTAATCAAATGTAAAACAGCACTGCATATTTGACTGTATAAATTAAAGATTCATCTTTAATAAAGTTACAAACACAATTCAATCAAGAGCAGTGAGTGATTTCTTAGTTGTTGCTGTTTGATGAATATTAATGAAGTACTGTCCCTTTAAGAGAATGCACTGATACTGTACGCCGAGCCGGCTATGTCTGCTAAAGGATACTTACCTAGACGGGCATTTAGACTATTTTTGTGTGAATTTGTCCATTCAAACACAATACTTCAGAGAGAGCTTAATATTTGTAATATAGGGGAAATATGGAATAAATGCTCATATTCCAGCATACGGCACTGAACAAGAGTGAACGGTTTGTCCACTTTTTCCTCATCGCTGTTGTTGTAATGTATTGGGAAGCCAGAATGCACATTCGTCAACAGAAGCATACATTAGCCGAACCCTGTTTGTTTCACGTGTTATTTATAATAAACAATATTGCAGATGCTTGTCAGATTTAAGCTGAACCGCGGTCCTAGCTCATGCCGATCCGTGTGTGGAGAACCGTACGCTTCCACCCCTAATATATATATATATATAATTTCTAAAGTTTTCAAAGAAGTCTCTTATAAGCAGAGTTTAAAAATTTTAATTCAATTTTTTTTTTTATTAAATCGGTTCACTCGGAGCAGAATCGGTATTTTAATGTTTAACTCTGTATTATTACCGTTCCAAAACCGGTTATTCTTTATAAAAAAATAATAATAATAATGCGAAGAGAGTCTGGTATCTGGCACTTAGTCTTCATATCCAATACAGCATCATCTTTTCCAACAAGGTTTTGGCCAAATGTATTAAACGAAAGATAAACTGTTACGACATACAGCTTAGGAACATAACATAAAAATCAGTATCGCAAAAGATTAGAATATTTTCTCAAAGATCAATCAAAAAAAGATTTACAAAACAAGATCTCCAAAGTAGGTTTCATTATTTATGCGCTCGAGGCTTGATTGGTGCTCCTTTTGTATTAATTACTGCTTCCATTAATTTGTTATTTTCCTAAACTGTAAGTCGAAAACATAATAATAATAAATATTTCAGATTGTGTGCAATGAATATAGAATATAAGAAAGTTTGCTTTTTTGAATTAAATTATAAAAAATAAAGACCTTTTCCATGATATTATATTTTTTTAAGATGCACCTGCATATATATATATATATATATATAAAAATAAATGTGTCCCTGGAGCACAAACGCAGTCATAAGCAGCACAGCTATATTTGTAGAAATAGACAACAATACATTGTATGGCTCAAAATTATAATTTTTATTTTAAGCCAAAAATCATTATGATATTAAGATCATGCTCCATGAAGATATTTAGTAAATATATCAAAACAAAAAATTTTTTTATTAGTAATATGCATTGCTAAGAATGTCATTTGAACATCTTTAAAGATGATTTTCTCAATATTTAGATTTTTTTCAGATATTCAGATTCCAGATTTTCAAATATTGACCGATCATAACAAACCATACATCGATGCAAATATGATTTATTCAGCTTTCAGATGATGCATGCATCTCAATTTCAGACCCTTATGACTGGTTTTGTGCTCCAGGGTCACATATATAAATTGACATATCTATTAAAATACTACTAGTAATCAACATAATAATACGAAACACATCATGAATAATCAATAATGAAGTGAGGCTGTTTATGGTGTTGTATGTTCACCTGTGTTGTTGTCGTAGAAGCGGATGTGTCGGTCCTCCTGTGCTGTGATGGTGATGGGCAGCGTCGGGTGACTGAGGACTTTATTAATCTGACACGGCTCATCTGAACATCAAACACAGCGACGTCAGAGAGCATTACATTCATTGATGGTTCGACTATTATCATTACATTCATGGATAGGTTTTTTTTTAATGTCAAGTAGCAATAAACTAAAAGGGATGAGTTTCAAGAAACGTTTCAGTTCTGTGGATGAATCTCGTACCGGGTTTTCCGGCGGCTTGCGACTCGAGCTCCAGCACTAGCTGTCGGGTCTCCATGTTGAAGATGCCCGCCCTGCCGTTAGTGAAGGACGTGACCATGTGAGCCGGATCACTGCACACCAGATCCACCGACGACGGGACGCCCAGCTCTGAACGGCACGGAAAACAACTCACAAAATCAGGGCTCCTACATATTTTCCATTTAAAAAAAAATCCATACTTTTCCAGACTCAAATTTCCAAACCTCTCAGTAGTTTTTCAGACCATATTCAACATTAATGAACCATATTCAGCTATATAGTAGAGTAAGCTGCAAATATTTTTATTGAATATTTTTACAAATATTTGAACCCCCCCCCCCCCCCCAACATACAGACCCCCTAAAAAAAAAACTTTTACATGCACACAAGAAACTTTTTTGTGCCCTCGAGAGACTATTTACATGGGCATTTTTTTTGCATGCTTATGCAGTACAATTTCTAGTGTTATATAACCTACTTCCTTATATAACATAACATGGGCTGATGGCATAACATTTGTCAAGTTCAAGGGTCTATAAAAAAAGACTGGTACTGTAAAGTGTTTAAAATGTGGCTTTCATTAAGGCAGTATGCCGTATTTCAAGACCTCAGGTGTTTTTAACACATTGTCTGTGGCGGCCAAGAAACCACACGGCGAAACGGGCCGATGGCACAACAGGTGGATCAGTGTAAACTAGGGCTGGCAAATTGGCTGAAACAATTTATTCTATTATATTCAAATTTAAAAGGCATAAATTCAGTTAGGTAAAAAAAAAAGCTTTTGGCTTCTCTCCTGAGACCACAAGAGGGCGCATCGAGCAAAATATTACCAAATGCATGTTTTTTCAAAGTAGGGCTGGGCAATATGAGCAAAAATGCGAGTGTGTGTGTGTGAGAGAGAGTGAGTGAGTGAGAGTGAGAGAGTGTGAGAGTGAGTGAGTGTGTGAGAGAGAGAGTGAGTGAGTGAGAGTGAGTGAGTGTGTGAGTGATAGTGAGTGAGTGAGTGTGAGTGAGAGTGAGTGAGTGAGAGTGAGTGAGTGTGTGAGTGATAGTGAGTGAGAGTGAGTGTGTGAGAGAGAGAGTGAGTGAGAGTGAGTGTGTGAGTGAGAGAGAGTGTGTGTGTGTGTGTGTGTGTGTGAATGAGTGAGTGAGAGTGAGTGTGTGAGTGAGAGTGAGTGTGTGAGTGAGAGAGAGTGTGTGAGTGAGAGAGTGAGTGAGAGTGAGTGAGAGAGAGAGTGAGTGAGAGTGAGTGTGTGAGAGAGAGTGAGAGAGTGAGTGAGAGAGAGAGTGAGTGAGAGTGTGAGTGAGTGAGAGAGTGTGTGAGTGAGAGAGTGAGTGAGAGAGTGAGTGAGAGTGTGAGTGAGTGAGTGAGTGAGTGAGAGAGTGTGAGTGAGAGAGAGTGAGAGTGTGAGAGAGAGAGAGAGTGAGTGAGAGAGTGAGTGAGTAGAGTGTGAGTGAGTGAGAGTGTGAGTGAGTAGAGAGTTGAGTGAGAGATGAGTGAGAGTGATGATGAGAGAGTGTGAGTGAGTGAGAGAGTTTGTGTAGTGAAGAGAGAGAGAGATTGAGTGAGTGAGAGAGTGTAGTGAGAGAGTGAGTGAGAGTGTGAGTGAGAGAGTGAGTGAGCAGAGTGAGTAGAGTGTGAGTGAGTAGAGGATGAGTGAGTGAGATGTGAGTGAGTGAGATTGAAAGTGAGTGAGAGTGAGTGAGAGAGTGTGAGAGTGAGAGAGTGTGTGTGTGTGTGTGAGAGTGAGTGAGAGTGAGTGAGAGAGAGAGAGATGAGTGTGAGTGAGTGAGAGAGTGTGTGTGTGTGTGTGTGTGAGAGAGAGAGTGAGAGTGTGAGTGAGTGAGATTGTGATATGTGAGTGATGAGAGAGTGAGAGTGAGTGAGTGAGAGAGAGATGAGTGAGATTGAGTGAAAGAGTGAGTGAGAGAGTGAGTGAGAGTGTGAGTGAGTGAGAGAGTGTGAGTGAGTGAGAGAGAGAGAGAGAGAGAGAGCTCTCGCCGTGATGCGGTTTCAACAACGCACTGAAACACGGACAAAGAAGAGGATTTACTATAGATTTCACATTCTATAAAGTTCTCATTATAATGCTTACGTCGTTAATGTTGGCAATGTTCTATATTTTCATCTACATTATCAAGGATTCCTAAAATCACCTGCGTTTTCGAAGCCATACGAAGCGATTTATTTTATTTATTTAAGTATATTTTGAACAAATATTACTTTTTTTCAAAAAAAAAAAAAAGATCTAAAAACAATATGACCGTCTCAAATAACATCAATCTGGCATTGATTTGAGCATGAAACCTGGTAAATGCATCACCTGTAAATAAATATTAATATCCCAACGCATCCTTTTAGATGAATCGATGTGTGTAGCTAACCCAGACATAGTGACTTCAAAAGCTTCTCTCTCTTCTACGTCGATTATTTTTACTTTGAACGCTTATGCGAAATTCAGAGCTCAGGGTGCCGCTATATATTTAATAGTGGTGCGTTATCGGCGTTACGTGCTGTAACGTGACTCTTATCGGCGATAAAAAAAATATCGCCGTTACTTTCAAAATTGGGTTGGGAGCTGGGTCTATACTACGCAAGATATGGACTTTCACCCTGATATTTTAGGCGGATGTAACCTAGCCGAATTGCACTGTAGGGGGCGAAAGAGTCTTCGAACTAAGGCTCGCAGTCCGTGAGCAGATTGTTAACGGCTGGTCTATGTAATACAACGGGCGACATCCAAACGCTCACCAATTCATAACCTCAAATAGCTTTTCATCTGAAAGATGTATGTATAGCAACTTTCTGGCAATATTGTTAACCTAGAGAAATGTGCGCATGAGTGTTTGTGTGGAAGCGCGTTTGCGCAGGACAGGCTCCTGCGCTCACTTGCTCTTAATCTCCGTATTCTTGTCATACAGATAAAAGTGCCTAATACATCTTTCGAATCTGTAAAGACTCTACGTTTATTTGTGTGCACTAAATAACAACGAAACGTTGCACTTTTAAGCAAACAATGCGCTTTATCCATGTGAACTTGAGAATTCACTCCCGCACCCTCCTCGAACCTGTGTGTATGCCTAGACTGTGAAATTACCAATCAGATATGCTAACATGGATGCAGCTATAGCCGCCGGGTTTGCTTCAGGGAAAATGTATTTTTAAGAAGCTTCCCAATGGAAAGTAAACAGTTCATCACCTCTTAGTGCCTACTTCAAAATTCATGTTTACTGAATAAACAGTTAGTAAACAAGTCTCTTATTGAACATAGTTTATTTTCATCACCAATTATCATAGTAGAACAGCTTTCTCAAGAGTTTGTATGCATTTTGGAAACAGGAGATGAGCCCCTGGTCTAATGCGCACCTGGCTTGAGAAACCCGTTCTCAAAACTTACTTTTATCATTATTTCGGAGCACACATATTCTGAATGCCTTCGGCAGAATTCAAATGAGCCATTTTAATCTAGATTAATCTAGATTAAAAAAATTAATCTATGCCCACCCCTAATATTTATATATTGTAGAAACTTAATATATTTAACTTATGGCAAAATGTGGTAATTCTGGACCAAATAAAATACAAGACATGTCTTTGAAACCGATGTGTGTGTTCAGTACCTTTGTCCTGGTTGAAGACAGCGATGGCGGGCGCGGTGTCCGCTGCGCTCCACAGCCTCACCGTCCCGTCGCCGGAGCAGGACAGCAGTCTGTGATGAGCCGAGCTGTAGACCAAACCCCAGACTGCATCTGTGTGTCCAGACAGCCCCCCCCGCAGCACCGACGGCTCTACCACACACACACACACACACCGTTTATTCTTTTACTTGGATCCACAAGACAAGCAACAAAACTAGAGATGCACCGATCGACGGAATTAGATGCATTTCCACATGATCGGCCCGATTCTAGTGATCGACCGATAGTGATTTTTTATAACCGATACCGATACCAATTATTATGTACCCGATAACCGATATGCAGAACCGATATTTATTTACTGTTATAAAGTGAGTGAAGTAAGTCCATTCTTCTCTTTCAGTCGTCTTAACAACAACAACAAACTGTTGAAAATTAACATTTATTTAATCTTCAAATTACAACAATAACATTTTATTTATAAAAAGCAACATCAGCAACACTGATATTAACAATAAGCAAAATAATGTTTTCAAATGGAGTAAATAAAGGGCATCAGCTTCATGTTAAACTACAGTTTTAGGTTTATAATCTGTTTAATAGACTAAAGAGTGAAGAATAATTCACTGAATAATATTCTCTGGAATATTGAAATAAGCTATAACAAACAAAACATCGTATTTTATTGCATTTCTTAACTGTTTTATCAGAATTATTAAAATGTTATTTTTTTTCTTAATTATGAATTATGATTTTTTTTTTTTTACCGATATCCGATTATGGTAAAATAAATCAAAACAAATGAGCGCAACAGCACTCACAGAAAGTTATAGATGCATACTGAGGTATACGTCTGTCTCAACTCCATTAGAATTTTTGTACAGTATTTGAATTATATTCAAATTTAAAAAGCATAATTTCAGTTAGGGGAAAAAAACGTTTGGCCACAAGAGGGCGCATCGAGCAAAACATTACTAATGCACGTTTCTTCAAATCAATAAAATAACACGACTACTGTAGAAAAAAGTGCATAATGTTTAAAATAATGTTTATAAACCATATATAATGAATTAAGTTGCTTATACAATTAGAAACAAAACCATCATGCATGCATGGTTTAATACAAAAGACCGTAAAGCAATCACAAAAAGCACTTTTTCATCTAAACACATGAGATGCAGTGGGATGGGAAACACGCCATAAAGTCTCGAGACGTGTTTTTTAGAAGTTGAACTTATATTAATTGTACATGCTTTCTAAACATGCGGCTCTCTCTTGTGAGAGACACGAGTGCAATACTGATAGAAAAAAAGCATTAAAATGCAACGACACCTACATCGTCATCACATCTCGTCCACTGATAACGCCACCTGACGCACATAATTCGAATATATGTATTTTTATTTTAAATTCGAATATTCACTTTTTCTTGACAGCCCTACAGAGGTAGTGAAATAATAAGAAATGTATAATATATTTAAGTAATTCGAATATATGCACGACCAAAATGTTTCGACATTTTATGTGATTTTTAAAGTTTAAACGACGTTATAATTAAATATTCACTTTTTCTTGACAGCCCTACAGAGGTAGTGAAATAATAAGAAATGTATAATATATTTAAGTACGCAACATTGCACGAATAAAATGTTTCAACAAGATTTCAATGTGATTTTATACAAGAGAAGTTCAGTAAACGACGTTATAATTAAGTGACTTACATTTTAGACACAATTTTGAGTGTTTCTGCTCAATTTCACTGATGAAAATAGTTCAAATCAAGGCCACAGCCGAAGTGTTTTGTGAGCAACACAGCGGTGTTTCGATACTGAATTAATCACGTTTGTCAACGAGTCAATGATTCAGTAACCCATTCATAAAGACAGTAGTCACTTTCCTCCTTTCTGAATGAACAATTTTACCATCTACCGTTTTTCTTTTATGCCAAAAATCATTAGGATATTAAGATCATGTTCCATGAAGATATTTAGTAAATTTCCTATCATAAATATATAAAAACGTAATTTTTGATTATTAATATGCATTGCTAATAACTTAATTTGAACAACTTTAAAGATGATTTTCTCAATATTTGGATTTTTTTGCACCCTCAGATTCCAGATTTACAAATATTGTCTGATTTTCAAATATCCGACCATAACAAACCATACATCAATGGAAAGATTATTTATCCAGCTTTCAGATGATTCATACATCTCAATTTCCTAAAATTGACCCTTATGACTGGTTTTGTGGTCCAGGGTCACAAATGTGACACTGACACACACACACACACGCACGCACGCACGCACACACACACACGCACACACACACGCACACACACACACACACAACACACACACACACACACACACACACACACACTACATACTACACACACACACACACACACACACTTACTACACACACAACACACACACAACACACACTCACACACACACACACACACACACACACACACACACACACACACTACACTACACTACACAACACACACACACACACACACACACCACACACACAGACACCACACAAACTCACACACACACACACACACACACACACACACACACACACCACACACACACTACACACACACACTACACAGACACCACACACACACACACACACACTACACAAACACCACACACACACACACACACACACACACACACACACACACACACACACACTACACACACACACACACACACACACAGACACCACACAAACTCACACACTACACTACACACACACTCACAAACACACACACACACACACACACACACACACACAACACAACACACACTACACACACACACTACACAGACACCACACACACACACACACACACACACACACACACACACACACACACACACACACACACACACACACTACACTACACACACACACACACACTACACACACACACACACACACTACACACACACACAAACTACACTAGACACCACACAAACTCACACACCCACACACACACACCCACACCCACACCACACAAACACACACACACACACTACACTACACACACACACACACACTACACTACACACACACACTACACAGGGACACCACACACACACACACACACACACACACACACTACACTACACTACACTACACTACACTACACTACACTACACAGACACACACACACTACACACACTCACCGTATGAATCGTACGGATCGATGTTGGGGTTCGGCGTGTTCCAGCACTGAATGGTTCCGTCCAAACCGCCGCTGAAACACTGATCACCGCTGGAGCTCATCACCACACACAGAACCGGACCCCTGAGACCAGACCAGACCAGACCAGACCAGAACAACATCAGACACAGACCGTATTAGCCTGGTTATTAGGGTATCGTTTGAATTGATACATTCTGATTCTAATAATTCCTAGTTTCGATTTCATCAAAATCCAATTCCAATATATATATATATATAAAAAATGAAGTCAAACATTTATTCTGTGTCTTTTTACAAAGCATTCTGTTGCAGCTGAATAACAAGCAAAAATCAGCAGCCTAAAGAGCACGTACAAGAGTATGCTTTTAACAAAAATACCCAACCCTATAAGATCTGAACGTGATTCAGACGTACCTGTGAGCCCTGAACGTGTAGATGGGCTCCACATCCAGAGCGGCGCACCTAAAACAACAACAACCGTTACAACATTTCTGAAATAAATCAAAACATTTCTAGTTTTCATTAGGTTTAAGTTGAGGCGCCACAATTACTAACTTAATGCTGGAATAAAAACTAATTAAACATGAATAGTATTGTATAAATAGTACAAAAAAAACAAACATGAAAAAAGCTGAAATAAAAATAAATTAAACATAAATACTGATATTAAAAAAAAAACGTATAAGAAAACTGAAATAAAAATAAACTAAACATAAATAGTAATATTTTAAAAAAAACTGAAATAAAAATAAACTAAACATAAATAGTAATATTTTAAAAAAAAAACTGAAATAAAAATAAACTAAACATAAATAGTAATATTTTAAAAAAACTGAAATAAAAATAAACTAAACATAAATAGTAATATTTTAAAAAAACTGAAATAAAAATAAACTAAACATAAATAGTAATATTTTTAAAAAACTGAAATAAAAATAAACTGAAATAAAAATAAACTAAACATAAAAAGTAATATTAAAAAAAAAAAAAACGTATATAAAAACTGAAATAAAACTAAACTAAACCTAAATAGTAATATTTAAAAATAAGTATAAAAAAACCTGAAATAAAAAAAACAAATTAAATGTAAATAATAGTAATATTAAAGCTAAATGGTGATATAAAACCTATTAGAAAAACTGAAATGAAAAAAATATACATTAAACCATAAATAGTAATATAAAAAAAACCGAATAAAACACTAAATTAACACTGAAATAAAATAATTAACTAATAAAAAAACTGATATAAATATTAAAGGGATAGTCCACCTAATGTTGGTCTTCATTGATTTACATTGTTTTTTTTTCATATTCATAATCCTTTCTGATCAAAATGCATGCTACGGATGTGAAAACGCCGAAAATCAAACCTGATCTGAATTTTTTTATGACAGACAGAAATGTGAAAAAATGAATCACACAACGCGAGGTCATATTTATTTTTTAACCCGTGACGAAGTCAATGGAAGTCAATGGGGACCAGCAACTGAGGGTGAACTATCCCTTTAATGTTGAACTTTAATTTATTTTTAAAAAAAAAAACTAATAAAATGACAAAACATCAAACTGAAATTAGAATGCAAACAGATCAACTGAAATATTAATAAACCCCTGTATAATTAAGAGTATAACGAGCCTCTCACTTCTTGGTCGGGGCGGTTTTCTGCAGGTTCCACATTTTCAGCGTGTGATCTTCAGACGCGGTGATCAGAACCGGCTCAATGGGGTGAAACGCAAGCCCGCGGATCGAGTCGAAGTGGTTTCTGAGAGTGAACTTAGGGTTCCACGTCTTACGCAGGGCGTCTTTATTATTAGTGATCTGAGAAAAGCAGGAAACATTCATAAATACAGTACAGCTCCACTCAAATTATTACCAGCCGTCAGCTATCTATTCATGGACTTATTATTCATTCAAGCTATTTGTGTATTAACAAAAAAAAATCATTTTTGACGTAGTATCAAAAACAACACACACACACACACACACACTATCACGTGGACGCGCACACACTCACACTATCGTGCACTCGCACACACTCACACTATCACGCGCACACACACACACACTATCGCGTGGACACGCACACACTCACACTATCGCGCACACACACACACACTATCGCATGGACGTGCACACACACACTATCTCGCACACTATCGCGTGGACGCACACACACTCACACTATCGTGCGCACACACACACACACACACTATCGCATGGACGCGCACACACACACACTATCTCGTGGACGCACACACACTCACACGATCGCACGCACACACACACACTATCGCGTGGACGCGCACACACTCACACTATCGCGCACACACACACACACACACACACACACACACACTATCGCGTGGACGCGCACACACACACTATCGCGCGGACGCGCACACACACACGCACACACACACACACACAC
>CM049885.1:1161547-1164047 GCA_027474115.1 Schizopygopsis malacanthus
GCTTCCCAGCGGATGCTCGTTGAGGCGGGGCAGGCTGGGCCGGACGGGAGGAGCCACCGGCGGCTGGATGGACGACAGATCCTCGGCTTCACGCAGGTTAGCCAACATGTCCTGCAGCTTACAGCGGTTCGGCCCTGAAACACACCACAACCACCACACGTCATCGGAGAAACCCCGGCCAAATACAGCCCAGCTTCGACCAACATTAGCATTCCTCCTCCTATGCTTCGTCTAGACCTGTGTTTCTCAACCCTGGTCCTGGGCACCCACAACACGGCACATGTCTCTCTTTTCTGACCCGTTTCTGGTGCTGGAGTCTCTTCTAATGAGCTCAATCAGGTGTGTTTGATTAGGGAGACACACAAAATGTGCAGTGTTGGGGGGGGCACTGGTCTAGATGCTCAAACGTTTTAATACGAAGAGCCAAACTTTATTAAGAGAGGCGAGACACAAGTAAATGTTGCATATATCCAACTATATTATATTAAAATATATGACATGTATTATATATTTTTGTATAATTAAACCAAATTTAAACATCAGCATTATTAGAATTTTTTATTTTCTTAATTTACAAAAATAAAACAAACACAAATGTAAAATAGAATTGAAGATATGCTGATTTTATTGCGGCGTAAATCAGAATTTCAACAGTTTTCTACATAAATCAGATAATAAACACTGCTATACAGGAATAACATGCTTGTATCACTAGATTATATATAACAATTTATTACATTTTATTTTTATAAATATTTCTTTTTTAATCAAACTCGATTTACAAAATAAATTAAAGTGTTAAAACTAAATTTTTAATGAAGATATGCAGATTTTATTGTCATTAGTAATAATTTCAATGGTTTTCTATCTCAATACAGGAGAAATACAGACAATAAACACTGATATATGGAAATACAATGTGTATATTAATATTATATTCACATGTATTCAATTGTTATTTTGTAAATAATTAAACAAAAATTTAAATCAATATTTCGATTTGTAAAATATTATTTGAAGATATGCTGATTTTATTGCGGCGTAAATCAGAATTTCAACAGTTTTCTACAAATGAAAATCAGATAATAAACACTGCTATACAGGAATAACATATTAGATTACATTTTATTTTTATCAAAGGATTTTTTTAATCAAACTCGATTTACAAAATAAATTAAAGTGTGTGAAGATAATTTTATTGTCATTAGTCATAATTTCAATGGTTTTTCAATACAGGAGAAATACAGACAATAAACACTGATATATGGAAATACAATGTGTATATTAATATTATATTCACATGTGTAAATAACAATATTTATTTTTATTATTTTAGATTTCAATACAAAAATGTTAAAACAAAACATTTGATACCAGTGTAATTTTAGTATGATTGAGATTATGTTATAGTTGTGTTAATATTTTAAATTAGATTTTACCTTTATATTTTTTTATTTCATGTACATTTTTATTAATTTGATTGTGTTTTTGTCATTTTTAGTATTTTATTTTAATACATCAAGTTAATAAAAAAAATGAGAACAGTTTTTTTTCGCTTAACATTTATTTAATTTCATGTAATAAAAATTGCTTTATTATAAATTGTTTTTTATTTAGTTAACTGAAATAACTCCAGGGTCATCAAAGGTCAACTCTAGGCATCTCTAGTCTAGTGTAGGGTTCAGTTTAACTTTGCTTTCCTGGTCAAAGGTGGACCGTTTTCTGATTTGGCACGTTAATAATTCAGTCAGAATGAAATAGCATAGAAATGAAGCACTGGAATAAAAATCAGAGAGTGATAATTGATAAAGAGAGCAGTGATTGCTGAAGACCCATCTGAACTGTGTTACAGTGGAAGCAAGGGAGGGGGCGGAGCCTGATTTATACACACTCCATTCAAAGAGGGGCGGAGCACACAAGCCACGCCCCCTCTCAGCAACAGAAGTGAGCAGCTGAAGAACAAAATGAAGGAGGAGAACAGAAACAGTGACTGTGTGAGATGCAGCTGGATCCTAAAATAAAAGATGGGAGGAACAGAAGAACACAGGAGCGGATGAGAGGACGCATGAGCGACGGGGAGGACTGAAGAGAGCGGCTGGATTTTTGTCAAATTATATTTGAAAGAAATAATACAGATACATTAGAAGAAGCTAGTGATAAACCGATATAGCAGGCCAAATAAACGGCTGATTCTGGCATGATCAGCAACACCTGATAACTTTAAATATTTTTAAATGAATATATAAATGTGTAAATCTCACAAAAACAAGATGTGTTCGGATCATACTAATAAAAAATGAGACATTATGAATATTATAAAAAAATTAAAAATATTCTGCATAAAGAAAATGAATCATATTTTAAAAAAATAGAAGTTGTAAATAAAACAAAGATACATTTACAAGAAAAATAATAATGCAAAATATTAATATTTCAGTCTTTCTGCTTTAAAATGTCACTTTTTAAACGCATTTAGCAATTTCTGAAGTAGAACTGCAAA
>CM049885.1:1184047-1209047 GCA_027474115.1 Schizopygopsis malacanthus
TGATATATAGGCCAAACAGAAATATTGAATAATTAGCCAATGCTGGTAATTAAAAAATGCCAAATATCGGCCGGTGTATCGGTCTTGGAAATATATAGTTCGACCACTATTAGGAAGATTTTGATGCTAAATTGATCTCAATGCATGGACCAAACATAATTTAACATAAACCCAAAGTAAAAAATAATGTTCAAAATATTTCACTATATCCACATAATAGGTTTTAATGGTGAAATAGTATTTATATTATTGATTACATTTGGCCAGAAGAGAGAAAGGTACTAAATTTGTCATCACAATACCAAAACATAAAAAAACTACATTTAGAATATTAATAACTGTGGAAACAGTCTGTGAAAGGGTCCATGGTCAATATAACATACAAAATAATAAATCACTTTTACATTTATGCGTTTAGCAGATGCTTTGATTAAAAGCGACTTATTCAATACATGTTTTTCCAGTATGTGTGTTCCCTGGGAACTGAACCCAGAACCTTTTGCACTGCTAACGCAATGCTCTACCACTGAGCCACAGGAACACCACACAACCCTACGTCTGATCACAGCTCTTTCTGATAATACAGAACATCTCTACAGCTGCCACAGTAGTGGACACAACAATAAAAGCACCAAAACATCCCGTGGGACCCGTCACAATCCAACGAGGACGAGTTCAGATCGGCATCGAAATGCTTAAAAAACATCATGGTCTAATCTGCAGATGAGCACTAGAGAGAAAACCACCGGATGACCAGATGAGTCTATTTACTGAGTGTAAAGAACAAAACAGTGAGTCAATCACACGGCAGGCGAGTCCCCGTGAAGCGGCCCACTGTGAGTTATGAATGAATGAGATCAGGGTTACCATCATCCGAGAGAGAGAGAGAGAGAGAGAGAGAGAGAGAGACAGCGAGAGAGAGAGAGAGACCCAGAGAGAGAGAGAGAGAGAGAGAGAGACCCAGAGAGAGAGAGAGAGAGAGAGAGAGAGAGACCCAGAGAGAGAGAGAGAGAATCTTAAATATTATTTTATTAATCTTAAATATTATCTTAAATATTTTTCTTGGTTGTAAAAAAAAAAAAAAAAAAAAAAAATGCATGTACTTATTTACTTCATAGATCTATTCTTGTTTTATGTATTATATAATCATTTGTTTCTTATTCATGTAATGGACAATGCTTTGGCAATACTGTGCAAGTCATGCCAATAAAGCTCATTTGAATTTGAATTTGAGAGAGAGAGAGACCCAGAGAGAGAGAGAGAGACCCAGAGAGAGAGAGAGAGAGAGACAGCGAGAGAGAGAGAGAGAGAGAGAGAGAGACCCAGAGAGAGAGAGAGAGAGAGAGAGACCCAGAGAGAGAGAGAGAGACCCAGAGAGAGAGAGAGAGAGAGACAGAGAGAGAGAGAGAGAGAGAGAGAGAGAGAGAGAGAGAGAGAGAGAGAGAGCAAGAGAGAGAGAGAGACCCAGAGAGAGAGAGAGAGAGAGAGAGACCCAGAGAGAGAGAGAGAGAGAGAGAGACACCCAGAGAGAGAGAGAGAGAGAGAGAGAGAGAGAGAGAGACCCAGAGAGAGAGAGAGAGAGAGAGAGACCCAGAGAGAGAGAGAGAGACCCAGAGAGAGAGAGAGAGAGAGACAGCGAGAGAGAGAGAGAGAGAGAGAGAGAGAGAGAGAGAGACCCAGAAAGAGAGAGAGAGAGAGAGAGAGAGAGAGAGAGAGAGAGAGAGAGAGAGAGAGAGAGAGTACACAAACAGTCACGCGCCCAAAATAGACACTCATTTGGATCCCCGTACTGCAAACTACACAGGATTTCCTCTAATGGCGTGCACTACTTAGAGGGTCAGTTAATGATCTGTGCCGTCTACACAGTGAGGATGCGGTATGGCTTTACGGGCTCCCCGAGGGCCGGTGCTGCGTGTCAGGAAAGTGTGGGAGGATGAGCAGTGTGTCATCTTTCCTTTGAACACGTCGAACAAACGCCTCACCAACGCTTAGCAATTCAAATCAACATGTATAGGTTTAAACGCGGTTTCGTTGAGTCGAGCGCCCACATACATTCACCCTGCAGCAGAGGAGTCAGCTCGGGGGGGTATTCTGGAACAGATGAACTTTCTAACTATGGAGATCAGCGCTGGTTCTCTTAGATAGGCATAGTCACCAACTTAATAGAAAATATCTATATCTATAGAATTGGTGAAATATTTAAATTAGCGATTGCTTAATTAAAGTAACAATACATTTATATAGTCTATTAATTATTATTATTTTTTATTTTTTTTAGGCTTTCATGGTGTTCCTATAATATATAATATAATATAATTCTTATATAAAAATACCTGTTAGACATTGCATTTAATATTATTATTATTTTTTATTTTATTTAGAAATGCTGGTTTTTATTAATATAATAATTTAGCATTTGTTTTTTTATAAATAAATAAAAAGTATTTTGTTGGTTTTATTATTATTTTTTTAAATAGACTTTTGCATAATTTTTCCTAAATAATATAATATAATTCTTTTATAAAAATACCATAAAATAATACCAAATTGGGATGGAAATAAATATGTAATTGAGATATTGAGATAGCATTCTCTCTCTGTGTGTGTGTTTGTGTCAAAATACAAAACTTAAATATTGTGTTAAATATACCATTTATAATTAGAATTTGATTTGAAAAGATAATAAATATATAGCTTTTTATTTGTAAATACATAACACTACTTGCACTACTCATTAAAAACATTACACACACACATGCACGCGCACTTTTTTATTTTTTATTAAATTAAAAAAAGTATTAAATAATTAAACAAAAATATTATTATTTTTTAACTATTTTTAAAAATTAACTTCACACACACACACACACCCGCACACACACTCACTCACACACACAATCTCTCTCTCACACACACACACACACACACACACAAACTCTCTCTCACACACACACTCACTCTCTCTCTCACACACACTCACACACTCTCTCTCTCTCTCGCACACACACACACACACACACACACACACACACACACACACACACAAACTCTCTCTCTCTCTCTCGCACACACACACACACACACACACACACACACACACACACACACACACACACACACCAATGTGTGAGATCTCGACACAGATTGGTCAAATCACATGTTCACCGCTCAGAACAGTCCAGTTGGTCACAGAATCGGGTCATTATAATAGCACGAGTCACAAAAGTTCAACGAGTGTCACATGACCCTCACACTGCGACACAGAGGCGGTTTCAAAACACAGGCCTGTCTTAAATTCTAAAGCAGCATCTAAAGCATGCATCTTTTTTCATTGCAACAAGCTATAAATATGCTTATATTTTATGCAATACAAAAAAAAATGCATTAAATTAATTCTAAATAAAATGGTCTATTTTACTCTCGTGCATCCCAAATTGAACACTTATGCATAACTGCATTGCATTTATAATACAGCATAAAAAGTTTAGGTAGTGTGTGTGCATACTAAAAGTGTGCAGTGTTGGATGCACTCAATGGCTACAGCTTTTTAATGCTATATGTATTTACTCAAGTACATAGATCACAGTCTATAGTAGAGTGTAGCGGTTCTTGGTAAAAGATCGAACCGTACCGTTGGCCACTCTTGGTTCAGTAGACATTTGTTCCACGATTAATCTCAGTGCTAACGAAGAATATGGATGATCTGTTTTGGTGAAAAAACAACGCTTCAAATACACATTTGGATGCAGGCGGCCAGTTCTTTAGCATTCATTTACTATGGATTTGACATTATGCTAATAAAATGAACTGAATTATCAACGTGCTTGTTTCTATTTCGCAAACACTTAGTTTTATCAGCAATCGAGTCATGGTTAAACTTAAAAGACTTAAAGATGCACGTGCATGATAGGGGTGTGTGATATTAACATATCTCTATATTTTATGGGATTTTAGGCAATATTTTGCGGAGTGTGTTATTGTGTTGATATCTTAAGGAGGACTACCGTAGGCAGCTGACTCCTATAGTTTTTGATATTCTTCATATTCTGCGTGATAGTCAGTTAACAGAAGTGACAGAAATTAATCTTTTATAAAATCCTATAATCCTATAAAATCTAAACAAAAACTCAAAACTTGACGAAACTTGGTGAAAACATGTGACAGGTGACTCTTGACAAGTATGCAAAGATTCATGGAGATTGCACCATAGGTGGCGCTATAACAGTCTCAAAAAAGGCCTCAAAAACAATATTTCTATAGAAAATGACCTCAAATTGTAGAAAATGTTCATATATTCACACAAACACTCAATTTTCTTATATAATATGATAGAGCTCCTAATTACGCGCTACTTTGCCTCAAGAACCACTGCTCTCAATCAAATCATTCATTAATTATTTATTCACAAATATATTATAAAGCTAATTTTGCGAATGTTTTTCGCTCAATCTTGATCAAACCACTGCATTAATGCTCTCAGGACTCTTTAGATCAATAATTATATTTAAAAAAAATATCCTTTGGTAAGCTATAACAGGGTCATTTATTAAAGTGGCGTGGCAAAATATACCCAAAAGCCTATAATACCTGAACGATAACTCAAAACTTTACGAAACTTGGTGAAAACATGTAACCAATGACTCTTAACAAGCAAAGCATACAACGTTTCATGGAGATCGGACCATAGGTGGCGCTACAACAGTCCTAAATGTTAAAAATCATCATATTTCTTTGGTAAATTGTCTGCATTTGCCCAAAATGCTATTTTAACTCATTGATTTAGGTGGTTACAGCCATATTAACAACATCTTTTTCCTTATGTGCTTAAATGGCTGTGGCGAGAGCAGTGTGCTTCCAGGGAGGCTCCGCCCACACACTCTTCTGATTGGCTGTGGCGAGAGCAGTGTGCTTCCAGGGAGGCTCCGCCCACACACTCTTCTGATTGGCTGTGGCGAGAGCAGTGTGCTTCCAGGGAGGCTCCGCCCACACACTCTTCTGATTGGCTGTGGCGAGAGCAGTGCGCTTCCAGGGAGGCTCCGCCCACACACTCTTCTGATTGGCTGTGGCGAGAGCAGTGTGCTTCCAGGGAGGCTCCGCCCACACACTCTTCTGATTGGCTGTAATATTTGATTGATTTCGCTGGAATCCTGTAGTTAGGACACGGTGTTACCCCACATACCGAACCGTACCAAAACCGTGACCCCAAAACTGCAACCATAAGAAACGGGGACTTATTTGGGACTTGTAAGGATGCTGGAGAGGGTAAATTGTGACACTGCCAGTCAGTCATGTGACCGTGATGTGAGGTGCGACGCAGGGCGTTCCTCCTTCACCGGTTACCTGACACAACAGGCAGGTGCGCATACCTTACTCTACAAGGACAGACTTGCTTTTACGGGCCGTGAGCCATGAACTCAAGCATGAAGGGTGGTGTAACTAGAGCATGCTGGGAGCTAAAGCTGACACACTGGTTCTTACAGGACACACGCTTCTCCAAATGACAGCTTTTAAACAAAAAAACAACAACAACACAGGGTTTAAAGCACCAAATGTTGTTTTATTATTTAGTATATATACACACATATGCACACGCATGCACGCACGCACACACACACACACACACACACACACACACACACACACACACACGCACGCACACACACATATTATCAATAGCTTTAATTATTTTTTAGATAAATACATTTTTATTTTACTATCATTATATATATATATTATTTTGGAATTCACTATTTTTATATTTTAGTTTTAAATGTAAATCATTATTGTATATAATGTGTTTAATATTATATAATATTTATTATAATAAGAAAAATATATTCATTAATATTTTGATTTAGCTTTTATTTGCGTGTTTTCAGTTTTCAATTTAATTATGGTTTAATTTTCTGTAATTCTGTTATGCGTCTTTGTCAGTTTTATTAGTTGCTAGCCTTTTTTAATATTACAATTTAGGTTAATATTAATTCAGTTTTAGTTATTTATTTATTTCCATTCAGTGATTTTAGGGCTTGTTTCTGTTGGTTGCCAAGCAAACATATGTAATTTTCCTTTTAGTTTAAATTAGTTTTGATCTAATATGTATTTTTAAGCTTTATTTCAATGAACAAAACTATTTGGAGTAGTTTTAGTGAGCTATACCACCTCTGGTCTGAGCTGAGAGTTAATTGGTTATTAGCCGGAAATCAAAGCACATGAAGTAAGAGTTCATCAGGAATAAGCAGAGTTGGGTGAGATTAGTGCACTTGAGCCGTTTAGAAGGAAATAAAGCTATGTGTGAGTTCATGAGTCAATGCTCTGATGTCAAACCCGAGCTGAAGCCGGTGGGAAACTCCTGTGCGCCGCACCCAACACACGGCAGAAACCTGAGAGCGGCGTTCTCACCGTCTCCTCCGCACATGGCCACGCATTCACACGCTACAAGAGCCGAGGGAAACCCAGGCCTGCATCCGTTATTCACCTCTGTGCAACCGTCCTGCTGCTACTGAGCGAAGAACAGCGAGAAACAGAGGGACAGATGCGCTGTCGATAAGACTAACATGGTTTTGTGTTCAGACTGGAACGCTAGCATACTGCACACTGAAGTAGTATATACTACACACTGCATAGTAGGGATGTGCATTTTAAGCAAAAGTAATATTCGATAATCGCTGGGTATTATTCGATTACTATTCGAAAATCGCACCCCTCGCGTGCATGTACCCACTAGGGATGTGCATTTTAAGCAAAAGTAATATTCGATAATCGCTGTGTATTATTCGATTACTATTCGAAAATCGCACCCCTCCCGCGCATGTACCCGCCCACCCACCCACGCGCACAAACACACACACACACACACACACACATAAACAGAGAGGGGGAGAGAAACCATTCAGGCTTTCAATCTGTAAGATAACAGTTTAATTAATTAGAGAATAGTCTATCTTAACCTGAGCCAATTAATGGTCGTAACTTATGATTGCTGAAACATATTAATATAACATAACCGAATGAGGCATTTATTAACAGAACAGTCCATCGATTATCAACTGCGTATAAGGTTAGGACAGTTCTATTTTAAAAATGAGCATGAACATTCATATTATAAAAAAACGTAACCGTTTGATTAATTAATGAATGAATATTATGGCATATAAACATATTACGCATGTTATATGTTTTTATTACGCTAAACAGAATATCATTCTTAAAACATTATGCGCTAAAACATATTGTGAACAGCCTGAATGACGGCACTTATTATGTGAACATTAATTTTAACGTGTCATAACAATAACCTATTTCATATATATATATATATATATATATATATATATATATATATATATATATATATATATATATATAATCATTTATTTGAATTGGCGAGAGAGAGAGAGGGGTATGAAAGTTGCGCGTGCATGTGAACCTGCATCTGCGTGTCTCTCTATACAAGCAATGAGGCTTAGTTACTTCAAAAACAGCGATTTTACCTCCTCATTGCAGAGAAACATAATGTTGCGAGTCAGTAGCCTATCGAAGTTATTTTACTAAGAAACAGTTTCCGTGCTGTTTGTGCGCTGCGCGATCTCTGATATCTGTGTGCAATAATGTGTGTGCGCGTGCGCCTATGAAAGCAGCGTAGCCTCTGAATATAGTTTTGGTTTAGTTACGAACCCGAGCCCGAAGCTATCCATTACACATTAACCCACCCGAAAGCATTTCGGGACCCGCAGGCTCGGGTCGGGAAGCAGACCTCTATTGTGAACAGCCTGAATGACCGTACTTATTATGTGAACATTCATTTTAACGTCTGTCTTAACAATAACCTATTTCATATATTAAATGTTCACATGCTCTGGAAGAAGACGAGAGTGCAATCTGTTCACACTTAGTCCGGGGAACTTTTAATTGAAACGAGGGAACGAATATAGATCCCTGCAGCTTATCAGAATTCTCCACCTGAGTCCGACCGGAGCCCGTGTCTTTCTCTCTCTCTCTCTCCTCCACATTACAAAGCTGCTGCTGCAGCCATTAAAATAGTTCCGAATAATTCGTTTCGTTTCTTTATTAATTTTATTCAGAAATATGATTGGAACATTTTATGTTTTTAAATTCAAGTTTTAGTTTTTTTAAATACCAGCGGCCAGCGCAAGTTTGATCAGTTTATCTTTCTCAAATAAATAACTAAATAAATAAGATTAATGTCATATGTTAAGAATAAAGTCAAAATTACAATAATAAAATCATGTTATATTGCGTGAAGTTAAAGTGAAAATTACACCTGAATACTCCACTAATAAAAAAAAAAGTCTGTGGCATCCAACCTGTCATTCTTCACATTTAACACGAAAAACAGCACAAATATTTTTTACATAAATATTTATGGTTATCAACCAGTGGAATATTACATTATTTATTCAACAAAAAAACTGAATGCAGCGAGCTCGTCACGACTTCATAAGTGGGAAACCGGACGTTTCTGATAGCACGTGAATGTGGCAGAGAAGCGCTCTCGCTCAGCTCAGGGGAGTGCATCGTTTTGTTAACTTTGTGGTTTATTATTTTGTGTTGTTTTTTTGATGCTGAAACAAACGGCCCTCTCTCTATGTATTGGTTTAACATATCTATTGTTCACGCAATCAGGATGCACGTATCAGAAGTTCCGTGCTCCGGCGCGGTTAGCGCTCTCTCTATATGTGTCCAAATGAACCGCACTCTGGCCCACCTCTTACAACCAAGCCAGGGCCTGCTAAACAAACCGCGTCCGAGCGCGTCACGGAGTGATCACTTTACTCAAACGAACAGGGCTTTGGGGCTCAGACGCGGCTCGGGGATGGTTCAAAACACCCAGTGTGGGTAAACCTTTAGAAAATAATCGCATAACCTAATCGATATTCTATAATTAAATTGACTATTCGAATATTCGAAAATCGTGACCCATCCCTACTGCATACTATAAAAAAACAATCCAGTCCATTTTTAGTGGCGTTGGTTCTGGAAGTATTTTTTCTATGTTATTTTCCAATAGTGATTTAGACTAGTGAAGTCTTTGTTAAAGCATTACAAGTCATGAAGCAAAACAACCAGCTGCGAGGAGAATCACAACATTACAAACTTTGCAAAAAAGCACAAAAAAATGTACTTAACGGCTTTAGTGAAGGAAAGGACTACAATCCCATGAAGCACTGCGAATCACATTCATTGCATTAAAAAATTATGAATAAATATACACATTTTAATTTGTAAATGTGTTGTACTTATAGACAACGTATTTTAAGTTCCTTGCAAAATATGCATATTAGTATTTAAGTAATTAAGAGTATGTAAGAAAACTGACTTGATTATATAATTTGCGGTGTTTCATGGGAGGGGGCGGAGCTTTGCTCACTGCAACTCTCTGATTGGAGGAATTTCTGTAAAGCATTGTGGGTAATGTAGTTTTCACCACATATTATGCTATTAAATATTATTAGTTAAAAAATAAATCGAATCAATGCGAACAGATGGTTGAACGAAAGCATATACAATCGATTAGTAATCTCAGTACTCACAACAGGTCTGTCTTTAATGTTTTATGACATAAAATCAGGGTTTGGAAGTAAAAACTTCATTCATTTTCTCCATAGAAACATTGATTTTTAACAATAACTGATACAACTTTAAAGTATCTTGAGCTTGTGTTAACCACCATAGACATTATGTTAGGCATTTCAACTAAAAACCCATAAAAAACTATTGACTTCAGCACAACAGAGCAAAAAGTTTTAAAATGCAAATCATTTCTGAGTTTTGGCCTGCAGCACTCTATAATTCCCTTCCTCACATAAAAACACTACTATGCATACTAGTTTATTTCAAAAACATTAAACTACTCCAAATAAACCCTGTTTCTGACAAAACTCAGAATTTTGCTACATGAAGTAAATTTTAGCTATGACTGTGTTTGCCCCTAAAGCAACCCAAAATATCTGCTTTGTGTTTAGACGAAGTGAGCCACACTTTGGATTTACTGCCGTCATGAAATGCTGAGTTGCATCAAATTTGGTAGTCTTCTCAAAACTGCAATGGATGGCAGAAAATAGGGAAAACATGGTGAAATGTACATGCAAATATGTAGGAAAATTAGTAGTGCATGACAGAAATGGACATTCAGACGCTCATCTGAACTTAAACCTGCCAAACGAACGACCAGTGAGAACATCAGACGCTGTTACTCACGGCTGGACGGACGGAGAGTCATACACCGGTCTGACATCACTGCCGTTCTCAGTCAAAACACAGACAGACAGACAGACAGACAGACACACACAGAGACACAGACAGACAGACAGACAGACAGACAGACAGACAGACAGACAGACACACACACACACAGACACAGACACACACACACACACACACACAGAGACAGACAGACACACACAGACACAGACACAGACACACACACACACACACACACAGAGACAGACAGACACACACAGACACAGACACAGACAGATACACAGACAGACACAGACAGACACACACACACACACACACAGACACATACACAGAGACACACACACACACAATGATATTCATGTCAATATCAACTCATTTATTTCGTGTTATTTCTAAGGTATTATAGTTTTGATTCATATTTTGATTTGGACTTTATTTTTATATATTTCTTTCAGTTATTAGTAAGTTTGGGCCTCAGTTTATTGGCATAAAGTCACTCTTCAGCTTCACCTCAGGCAGCTATTCCTTTTTAGATGCTTCTTTTTAATAAAATTGCTGCATCATAATCATAATCTAACAGTGTTATAATCATATGTTTCCCACACATAGACTTTACCTGGGCGGGCCGTGACACATTTTTGTTTTTATTACTATTGTTATCCTCTTACACTTTTTTATCCGCTCGAGAAAATGAAACCGTCAATGATCGATTAACTAGTGGAAAATCTCCCTTCGCTGTACACGTTTCGTACGGCTCGTTCTGTGTGAGAAACAGCACTTTCAGTTAGCCGTAACACAGCCGACTCGTCAATAAATCATTTACAAAAACAGCGTTTCCAAGCACCGGTCGCTTACTGAGTGTTTGGACTTTTAAATATGAACATAGTCCGTCTGTTAATATGCTCAGTTTGTCACTCAGACGCAGGCAGTGCGCTGAATGAGACCAAACAGTAGCCAAAACCACCGCATACAGTCGCTTTTTAGTGTATGTTAGATGTATATTGATTTTATCAGACGATGTCCTGATTATAAATCAGGATTTAAGGAGTATAGCCCTACTCTCTCTCACACACACACACACTCTCTCTCTCTCACACACACACACTCTCTCTCTCACACACACACACACACTCTCTCTCACACACACACACTCTCTCTCTCTCACACACACACACTCTCTCTCTCACACACACTCTCTCTCTCACACACACACACACACTCTCTCTCTCACACACACTCTCTCTCTCTCACACACACACTCTCTCTCTCACACAAACACACTCTCTCTCTCTCACACACGCACACACACACACTCTCTCTCTCTCTCTCACACACACACACACACACACTCTCTCTCTCACACACACACACACACACTCTCTCTCTCACACACACACACACACACACACTCTCTCTCTCACACACACACACACACACTCTCTCTCTCTCACACACACACTCTCTCACACACACACACACTCTCTCTCTCACACACACTCTCTCTCTCACACACACTCTCTCACACACACACACACACACACACACGCACACACACACACTCTCTCTCTCTCTCTCTCACATACACACTCACTTTTTAGTGTAAGTTAGATGTATATTGATTTTATCAGAAGATGTCATGATTATAAATCAGGATTTAAGGAGTACAGTTATGGTTAACTGTAGTAGTATTGGGTAGTTTTTACTATTTATATTTGTATGTATGACTACAGAAAATATAATGTGATCAGCTTTATTGGGCATTTACAGTATGTGACATTTCATAGAGTAGAACAGATCTGAAGAGCCAAAGCTCGTATTGTACGCAAACTTGACGCAATGACGTCATAAATATGCAAATTAATATGTGACCTGCCGCCACAAGTCTCACAAAATCCTGAGGGAAACACGGTATGTTCATGTTGTCATGTAATTTTTATTTTAACATTCATTTTCATAACAGTCTTCAGATATTTTCATTATCTCCATTACGACCATGACCCCCCCAATATTTGATAAAGTTTTATAGTTCAATAATATTTTAAATTGGCTTTTATTTGTGTGTTTTCAGTTTTCATTGTGCATTTTTGTTTGTTATGTGCTTTTGTCATTTGAAATAATTTCATTTTTTTTATTTGAGTTTTAACTATAGTTCTTATTTATTCCATGTCAACATCAAAGCTTAGGCTACTTGACCATCCTGACCCGTCCCTAGTCGAGCGGAGCGCTGAATTGCTGATGTGAGTCACGTGAAAGGACCTAAAGGGCTAGTCAAAATCCAGCTAATATCACAAACACCCCTCTCTGGTCAAGCCTGGCATTCCCGTTTCACAGCCGAGGGCACGACGCAAGCGGAGAGAGAAAGCATCAGCAGTATGAGTCACCAACATCAGCTCATAAAACTCAACAGCTTCTGTTCTGTCCTGCTTCCCAGCGTCACACGAACACACTGCCTACACACTCGGCCTGTTGCACGCTCGTTTGAGATGCTAATGGCCTTTAATTTCACGCCGCTGCAGCTAGTACTTCAGGTAGCAGGAGTCTCTGTGCAAACGGAGTGAATTATATTTCTTTCAACTGATTGTCAAGGTGCCCGAGGGTGATTTCGACATTTGACGGCCTCTCCTACACGCCGCCCACGCAGAGCTATGAAAGGCACGCTGGTTACGAAACGAACAAAACATCAGTCAGGATCTCCTCAGCCAGACGCTGCCTTCTAGGGATGCCAGATGCATCAGAACCGAGTGCATACGAACATCATGCAAATGTAAAAATGTTGTGATATCAGTCCAGTCCTTCCACAATAGACTGATAAATGCTTGCATGCACATTTTTGTAGTTTGCACTTCTTGGTCAAAATGCCATTTTGAGGCATTTTTGCACAGCTGAGTTAAGGCTGCTCTATGCCTGCTTAAAATTCAGTGTAAAGATGAAATGTTGAGTAAATTAAGCCTGTTCTGGCCTAGCTTAGCTCCTAGCATCACAGTTTACGTCGGTGTAATTGTTGTGCAAATGCTTTCGTACAGTACCACCTCAGTCTTAGCAGCATTAAACAGAAGTCCCTATAATGCCACCTGCGATTTTATGCCACCTTTGCAGTGTAAACTAAGATTAACTGCTAGTTAAGTGTCTTAATTGAGTTAAGGCTGCTCTGTGCCTGCTCAACATATTGTGTAAAGACATATATCGCAGCATAAAGTCACAATAAATTAGGCCTGCTCTGATCCACCTCAGCCCCTTGTATAAAAGCACACATTGTATTTGCTGTGTAAATGCATTCATGCTATCTCTGACCAGCAATCAGTCAGACTAAATGCCACTTCAGAGGCGCTTCTGTGCTATCTTTACAGTGTAAATTTGGTGTTAGTGAGGTATTAACAGCTAGTTATGTCTTAACTGAATTAAACTGCTCTGTGCCTGCTCAAAATTCTGTGTGAAGACATAATTTAGCATAAAAGCCAGACTAAATCAAGCCTGCTCTGATTCACCTCAGCCCCTTGCAGAAAACAGTCGACCTAAAGATGCCTAAATGCCACTACAGAGGCGCATCTGTGCCACTTTTGCAAAGTATATTTGGCACTGGTGAGGTATTAATAGTTTGTTATATCTCAGGTTAAGGCTGCTCTGTGCCTGCTCAAAATTGTGTAAAAATGCAATGTTGCATAAAGACAGATTAACTTGTTATGCCTGCTCTGATCCACCTCAGCCCCTCGTATCAAAGCATACAGCTGTATTTGCTGTGCAAATGCATTCGTACCACCGAGCAGCATTAAAACACCTGCAGTAAATGCCACTTCAGAGGCGCTTCTATGCCACCTTTGCAGTGTAAACATGGCATTGTTGAGGTATTTATAGCTAGTTATGTCTTAACGGAGTTAAGGCTGCTCCATGCCTAGTCAAACTTCAGTATAAAAATGTAATGCAGCATAAAAGCCAGAGTAAATGAAGCCTGCTCTGATCCACCTCAGCCCCTCGTATCATAGCATACAGTTATATTTGCTGTGTAAATGCATTCATGCCACCTCTGAGCAGCATTAAAACACCTACAGCAAATGCCACTTCAGAGGCGCTTCTGTGCCACCTTTGCAGTGTAAACTTGACATGTTTGAGGTATTAACAGCTAGTTATGTCTTAACTGAGTTAATGCTGCTCTATGCAAGTTAAAACGTCAGTATAAAAGCGTAATGCAGCATAAAAGCCAGAGTAAATGAAGCCTGCTCTGATCCACCTCAGCCCCTCGTAGCATAGCATACAGTAATCGTACCACCTCTGAGCAGCATTAAACAGTCCCCTAAATTAATTTAATTAATCACAGCCTTGACAATTTAATTTAAAAATCACTAAGCCACATCAGACTGTTACTGTAAATGAGAATGCAGTTGAATACCTGTAAAACGTCATGCTGTATTGTTTTACAGTATCAAACTTAATAATTTTCCAGTTTTCCCAGTCCTGATCTGGCTACTGAAGTCCAGGCTGGTCAAGCGGGTTCATCGGTCACATGGCCAGCACAGTTTCTGTTTGTCCTTCATTCAACATGCATAATAAAACACGCAGGCCGCATGGAGCGACTGTTCGGACGTCCGGGTAAACGACCCATAAATGCCAAAGATATTCCCACAGCATTCATTAATCAATCGCTGCCCTTTAGGACTAAATACCTCATCTCCTCATCTCAACCACACAGAAGTGCGCGTCAAGGGCTTACAAGTAGTAAAGCACGACATTGCACAAGGGTACGCAGAGGTTTGTCCTCGACGAGAATGCAAAATAAATTCAGAATGCAAATATACAAGTGTGTGATTCATCACAGCCGGGTTATTATAGTAAACTAAAACTGATACCATACATAAAAAAGTCATTACTTGAAATAAAATACTTTAATTTAAATGAATGAAACCTTAAACTTGTTTTTATTTTAGCTAGTTTCCAACATTTCTTGTTTTCATTTAGTTTAACTTTTTGTACTAATACTACAATAGAAATGTATTAAAACTGCTTAACACATTTATAAAATAACAATTCATAAAAATATAAAAGGAAATCTAAGGTTACATTTTAAAATACCATACTTTTCCAGGCTCAAATTTATTTAGCATTATTTTCAGCTTTATGTTTTGTATAGTACAGTCATCTGTAAATATTTCTATTTTCACAGGGTTTTTTCATTGATTTTCTTAAACTGACAACCTACAGAGTCCTTAAAATAATAATAAATTAAAAAAATACAGACTTTTGCATGCACACAAAGTTTTTTGTGCCCTCGAGAAACTATTCACATACGCATGGGAATTTATTTGCATGCTTATGCATTACAATTTCTAGTTTTATATTACCTTCCTTTGTGCATCACTATGAATTAAATAAGAGCATGCACGTGAATCAACAGAGATCTACCCGCTCAAAAATAGATGAGGTGATGTCACAATATATGGCTCAGTGTGCATCGTCTTATATCAGTGTTTCTCAACCCTGGTCCTGGGCGCCCCCCCCAACACTGCACATTTTGTGTCTCCCTAATCAAACACACCTGATTCAACTCATTAGCTCACTAGAAGAAACTCCAGGACCTGAAATGGATGCGTCAGAAAAGAGAGACATACTAAATGTGTAGTGTTGGGGGGGCGCCCAGGACCAGGGTTGAGAAACACTGTCCTATATGATGAGTTTAATGGTTTCTCATGCACACATAAAAAGCTGTATATTGTTTATATTTGCAAAGGTCCTTGAGGCTATATAACACGATGCTAAGAATATTCTGAGAAGAAACCAGAATGCTTATAACCTGCATTTTGCATAATCAAAAAAAGCATATTTGACAATCACTAAACGACTCTCTTCTCGTACAATGCATTTAATTTCTATTCTATAAAAAAATAACAAAGTCTGTAAACACACATATTCTTCCATACTCTGCTTTCTTTTTTCCATACTTTTTCAGACCCGGAAAATACTTGAAATCAAATTCCATACTTTTCCAAACCCCGGAGGAACCCTGCTAAGAACATAAAAAAATATTAATTAAAAACTGTAACTAAAATAACACTGCATAGAGATGGCAATATTAGCAGTGCTACCATATCAGTTAACCAGACGGTCTACACTAGAAGAATGACTCCCGTTCCACTCCCGGAAGAAAGACTCCCGTTCCACTCCCGGAAGAAAGACTCCCGTTCCACTCCCGTGTTTATTTTGACCGAAATCTAAGCCATAGTAGGAATATTTGTGTATAAAGTTGGGTATCATTACTATTCCCGGTCCCGCCCACTCCCGCTGACATTTTATTATGCATAATCTGCTGCACCTTCACATATTATTGTGTGTACATAATGTATAACGTGTATTGATGACTGTAAGTATACTGTGTGTACGGAATATATGTATGTGTATTCTGCACATTGTCTTCTGTATCAGTCTGTAAGTATGTACTGTCTTTATGTAAATTGTCTATATTGTACTGTCTGCAGCACGCTCTCAAGATTCACTCACCAAGGCACACGTGCTGTGGTCATGTGACAATAAAAGTGATTTGATTTTATGGCCATTTCGTTTTTTTAATGCATTATTTTCATGACAGTTAATGGCTGGATGCTTTCATTTAGTTTGCAATATTATTAGTCATTATTGTGCTAAATCATGACAATGACTATATATACACACACACATATATTAAATATTATATTTAAGATATTATAATACATAATATAGTATATGTGACCCTGGACCACAAAACCAGTCATAAGGGTCAATTACTCGAAATTGAGATTTATACATCATAAATAATCTTTCCATTGATGTATGGTTTGTTATGTTCGTACAATATTAGTAAATCTGGAATCTGAGGATGCCAAAAAATGTAAATATTGAGAAAATCATCTTTAAAGAGGTCCAAATGAAGTTATTAGCAATGCATATTAATAATAAAAAATTAAGTCTTGATATATTTATGGTAGGATATTTACTAAATATCTTCATGGTACATGATCTTAATATCTAATGATTTTTGTCATAAAATAAAAATGTATAATTTTGAGCCATACAATGTATTTTTATTATTGCTACAAATATAGCTGTGCTGCTTATGACTGCGTCTGTGCTCCAGGGACACACATATATATATAATATATATATATTGTTTTATATTCTGTACAGTCACAATATTCTTAAAAGCAAAATCAAACAGCGAATTTACAATATATAAAATAAATATATTTTTAATTTGTAGATTTTTTTTGTTCTTAATTATATAAACAAACATATAATGGCATAAAATAATGATGTTACAAACATACTATGTTTTCTTTATGTAAACTGTAATTCATTTTAATATATATATTTATACTGTGTATGTATAAGTATATATGCGCGCGCACACACACACACACACACACCAGTTTAAAATACTAACATTATATATTCAAATTTACATAATGAGTAATTTGTAATGAGAATTGCTCACACACACTAGTATATGAGTTTGTGTGTGTGTGTGTGTAAATGTATCTATATGTCTGTTTATAATACACACACACACACACACGGTGTTCCTAACAGACTTGATTAAGATGCAACATAAATTTATATATTTAATTATTTGCATATAGGACAACACAAACGTACATTTTGATTTCCACACACACACACACTTCTCGAATTTAAGGAATGTAAAGAATGTGCAATCTCGCGCATCTTCATGTCAAGAACACGGCCTGCTCATATTACAAACCCCGTATTATCCCCCCCTCGTCGGTTTGAGATCTCTCGCGGTGACGGTGTTTGTGATGATCTGGACCGAGTTACAGTACGGAGGAGAGAAACTCAAGCTTCTGTGCCGCTGCAGTGAACGCAGGGTCGCGTGTGACGTCAGCGCGAGAGAGAAAAACAAGCCCAGAAATGTCTGAATCTGACTTTTGGCGGACAGCGTTCAAAACACCTCAGAAAATAACGGTCGGAAAAGGCGCGTTACCTGCAGTTCGGCCCGTTCCATCTCCCATTGCGCCCGCTCCACCTCGAACCGGGCCCACTCGTGCTGCAGAAAGTGTAAAATCCCCGGAATACTGTACTGAGCGCGGGCCGTTTCTCCGCCGCCGTCGTCGCCCGGTTGAGGCGCTTTCGCTCCACCGGGAAGAACCGAGTTGTTGTTGTTATTGAAGAACACACCGGGGCCCGCCTGCTCGTCCATGGCTAGGCCGGGAATCGGAGGTCTGATCGACCAAACGGACGCTGTATTTCGTCCGAGAACGGAGAACGGGAAACGGGGCGAGCGCTCGACTCTCCGCGCGCTGCTGCTTCTGCTGCTGCTGTCACTTCATGACGTTTCCGCTAGCGCTAGTCGAGTCGCGAATGAATCGTTCTAGTGAACCGACTCTCTGAACTGAATCTGTCGAACCGATCAGCGGAGTCGAATGAAATAAACAGCTGACAAATAGCCTCACATGGATTCGGTCTATGAAGGGCCAAATTACTGAATATTAAATCATTAAATAAATGACGAAATATATTAATAAATCGTTACATTGCCTACATAATTATATACATAAATAAACGCATAAATACATATTTCCATCTTTATTTGTCCCTCTAACTCTTGCACTTTCTATTCTAATTCCATTTCATCTATTTGTTTTCTTTTTTAATAAAACATCATGACCCTTTAAGGCTTGTACTCTATAATATATATATATATATACATATCATTTTGATTTTAGTTAAAGTTTTAAGAATTTAGTTGTTTGTGTAGCTTTTTTAAAATGTCTATAATTTGTATATATTTTATTTAAATGTTGTTATTTTAGTACATCAAGCTAAACTAAATGAAAATGAAAAATGTTGCTTTGGACTGGAATAAAATAAGTACATAGGCCCATGTTCATATATATATATATATATATATATATATATATATATATATATAATTCTTTTTTTCAGTTAACGTTTATTTAATTTGAAGTAACAAAAATAAATGTGTCCCTGGAGCACAAAACCAGTCGCTGGGGTATATTTGTAGCAATAGCCAAAAATACATTGTGTGGGTCAAAATTATAGATTTTTCTTTTATGCCAAAAATCATTAGGATATTAAGATCATGTTCCATGAAAGTATTTTGTAAATTTCCTACCATAAATATAAAAAACTTAATTATTGATTAGTAATATGCATTGCTAAGAACTTAATTTGAACAACTTTAAAGATGATTTTCTCAATATTTAGATTTTTTTGCATCCTCAGATTCCAGATTTACAAATATTGTCTGATCATAACAAACCATACATCAATGGAAAGATTATTTATTCAGCTTTCAGATGAAGTATAAATCTCAATGTTGAAAAATTGACCCTTAAGACTGGTTTTGTGCTCCAGGGACACACATTTTAATGGTTTTAGTTTGTAATGGTTTATTTAGTAATGATTGCAGTATTCTGTAGTCTCTCATAATAACAGGGCTGTCCTAACTCGGTCCTGGAGGGCCTGTGTCCTGCAGAGTTTAGCTCCAAGCCTAATTAAACACACCTGGAGCAGCTAATCAAGCTCTTACTATTAGAAGCGTCCATGCAGGTGTGATGAGGCAAGGCGGAGCTAAACTCTGCAGGACACAGACACACACACACACACTCACACTCACACAGACACACACACACACACACACACACACACACACACACACACACTCACACAGACACAGAGACAGACAGACACACACACACACACACACACACACACACACACACACACACACACACAGACACAGACAGAGACACACACACACACACACACACACACACACACACACACACACACACACACACACACACACACACACGCACACACACACACAGACACACACGCACACACACACACACACACATATATGTATAGTAAGTTGAAAACAAATATAATAAACTTTGGATAAAAAAGACTTCCAATAAATACATTAAATAAATTAAACTTAAAATATTACAATAATAATATCAAACAACAAAAAGTGCATGTAACTGCACGCATGTCTCAATGAAGCTTTTAAAGAACCGACTCGTTCAAACGAACCGACTCGTTCAAAAGAATCGCGCTTCTCAAGGCTGGCTTCCGCTCATTTCACGCCCACAAGCAGGTCAACAGATCGCTGCCAGCACGAAACGCTCTGATTGGACAGAGAGAAACAACTCGTAGTGCGAACAGCCAATCAGCGGCGAGTGCGCTGAGCATCCTGGGACTTGTAGTTCGGATGCGTTTTATTCTTTTTCCTTCAAGACGTTCTCATTCCGAGTAACTGTTTATTGTTTGACTAGCTGTAAACAATCTTGCAAAAACACCACATCGGCTGTCTAAGTAAAACACAACTTGAAGACTAAGAAATTAGCGATTTTGATAAATGTAGCCTAAATAAAACATAAATTAAAGCAATACAGACAACTTTTTGACAATAACCAATTGTATTACCACTAAAATACATATGTAACAGTGCAGTAATTAATGAAAGAACGCAGATTATACATAACTTAACACAATGACAGTCAAGCAAATGCTTGTGTCATGATTTCACAATGGATTCATTAGTTTAAGTGGTCATGCCATGCACGAACTGTTATACAACACAACAATACAAACCTCTGTTATACACACCCACGTGTTTGTTTCCAAGAAGGTGAAACCCGTGAACAACACAAAGATCCATTCAGAGACGTGTTTACCTGCGACATTGTAGGAATGTGTATCTTCATACTTATTATAGGCTACATAGCAGTTAGAGCTCTGCTTGGACAAAAAGCACATTAAATATTACAATAAAAAACATCAACACGTTGTGTTATTGTGTATTTGAAACTGTTGATTTCGTTATTATGGTATCGTGACGTAAGCAGCGTGACGTCACGGCCGGCGCAGTATTTAAGTCGCGCGCCAGTGCGCTCCACCAGTAATTAGCGCGCGCGCAGGTCAGATTGGGAACACAACATGCCTCCACTGGAGAAAACGCATCTTCCCAAACCGTTCAAACAGAGGAAGAGTTTATGTAAGTGTCTTTATAATCACACACTCGGCTCTCTGGTGACATGCACTCTGAAATGTTAAAGTTGTCTTTGCTCTCTTTGTGTAATATTGATCACCGGTCAGCTACGAGGAAACAAGAGGTGTCGGGAATCCGAACGAAGTTTCCGACTAAAATCCCGGTAAGGAGCGCCCGGTTCTGAGTTCGGTTCTCCTCTCACCGGCTGCTTGCGTTAATTACCGTGTGTTTCAGGTGATTATCGAGCGGTATCAGAGAGAGAAGTACCTGCCGCCTCTGGATAAGACCAAGTTCCTCGTGCCGCAGGAGCTCACTATGAGTCAGTTCGTGACCATCATCAGGTGTGTGTTCTAATGTGTCCAGACACAGGTGTGTGTGTGTGTGTGCTCGGAGTTCATGAAGAGCTGTAGAAACTGTGCAAATATGCAGTGTTTCAATGCATTAAAGCGTCACGTTCTTAAATCATGCGACGTGTTAAACGTTAATACAAATACGAATTTAATTAAATTACATTGTATTTCATTTATAAATTAAGTTAGAATAAACTAATTAAATCCAAATTATATTGATTTTATGGATGTTAAAATTTGTAGGTTTCTATATGCATTGGTTTTTACATTCATAATGATTATATATTTAGAAAGTATAATTATTTTTTATCGCATATTAAGGTTCTATGAATTTGACTCTTGATATGAAGAAATCTATAAGTGTAGTGTAGCTTTTCAAATCCTTAAAATTATAACAAAAATATAAATCCGTTTTATTGTAATAAAATCACAAGTTTAAAAATTAATATATAAAACGTGTAGATTTTAATATCATTTCAGATTCATAGAATGTCAAATTATTAGTGCATAGAATTTAGACTTTAAATATTCATGTTCATAATTTAAATAATTTTTTATTGTATTAATATTCTATGAATGCAATTGTTTTTAAATTTGCAACTTATATACATTTAATTTCACATTCATAGAATATCATAATATTAGTGTATAATTTCTGGATGTGACTTTTTTTAGATCTACACTTATATATATGCATTAGATGGAGCGTATAGTACGGGTTCTGTGCTCTTCATGCACTCATACTGCACTATATATTATATTATATATGCATTAGTAGATGGAGCATATAGTACTGGTTCTGTGCACTCTCATGCTGCACTATATATTATATGCATTAGTAGATGGAGCGTATAGTACTGGTTCTGTGCACTCTCATGCTGCACTATATATTATATGCATTAGTAGATGGAGCGTATAGTACTGGTTCTGTGCACTCTCATGCTGCACTATATATTATATGCATTAGTAGATGGAGCGTATAGTACGGGTTCTGTGCACTCTCATGCTGCACTAGTATTGCTGGTAAGGTCCTGAGACTCTGCGAGGTGCTCGAGGCGTCAGCTGAGCGTCACCTGGCTGGATTTAAGCACTTTCTCACGCTGGGGCTTTTCCGTGTGTCTGATCTGATTTCTCAGGAACCGAATGACCCTGATGCCCAATCAAGCGTTCTACCTGCTGATCAATAACTCCGGCATCGCCAGCATGTCTCTGACCATGGCTCAGCTCTACAAGGACCATAAAGATGAAGACGGCTTCCTCTACATGACGTACGCTTCACAGGAGATGTTTGGACACTGTAGTAATAACCGGTGACGTGTGTCCAGACGCCGTCGGGGGGGGGGGGGGGGGTTGCCGGATCCAAGAGGTCTCCTTCACTTCACCGAACCGTGATCAAATATTTAAGTCTTTGTGTATATAATGTCAGTGTTTTAGATATGCTATTCTTTTTTTTTTAATAGAGTAATAAAGTCTTTAACTCATGCATCGGTCACTAGACGTCTGTTCATTCATGTGCTGCAGAGGCGTCCTCAGATGTGCCTGACTAATACAATTAAATGTCAATCTTTCATTGGTTAATCATGTGGTGATAGAAAATAAAGTGGTTTGTTTGTTTGATGCACATGGTTGCACTTGCGTCTTATTTGATTTTACAAGGTGTTAAGTTAAAGCAAAGCATTCAAGTTTATTTTTTAAAACGCTTCATTTGCCTTTAAGTGTTTATTAAATAAGGAGAATACTCAGGTTTTTATGCATCAATTGTATGTGGTGCAGAAGTGTTTTTCAAAGTGTAAACCTAGGAAGTCTACTTCTGTGATTAAGCCGCTATATTAATGACTCAATATTTGTTAAACCAATAATCCAGGTGTACATCTGTGTGGGCTAAACCATGGATCAGTTATCACTGCTTTGGCACAAAATGCATTCACTGACTACATCTTTACAATGACATCAAATCTTTTCCCACAGCTGTTCGTCTTTTCATTACTAGCTTGGGAATAATTCTGTCATGTAAACATGGGATAATACTGGTGCTGTAAACCTTGAAAGTGCTTGAAACTGTGGCTGTAATGACAACTTAATATTACAAGGTATACTAGTAATTTAAAATATCAAAAGCATGCATATCAGTATATACTGTGTTGGAGAATGTTACTTCTAAAAGTAATGCATTACAATATTGTCACTCTATAAAAAGTGCATTGGTTACTTATGGAAAGTTATGCTTTTTGTCGGTTATCATAGCTTTCACATAATTACAATGTAACCATGTAGTGAATTACACCAACATATATTCATCTATAAGTAATGATCACCTGAGCGGCTTATGTTTTTAAACCACAAAAAACCCAAAAGTGATATTTTTGGCAGCTATAGTCCTTCACACCAACAGTCTCTGAGTTATGATTACATAACTCTCATTACTTGTGATGTTACCCCACCACTGTGTGTGTGTATATATATATATATACATACAGTGCTGGGAAGTAACTAGTTACATGTAACTAAATACGCAATTTAATTACAGAATAAATGTAACCGTAATCAGTTACAGTTACTAAGAAAAAATGTGTAATTAAATTAGTTACTTATGAAAACGTTAATGATTACATCTGTTTTCTCACACACACAAACTAATGACTTGGATGCCAGTGTTTCCTGACAGATTTGATTTCATAAACAGCATCATAGCTATTAAACTCTCTTATATTTAATCTGTGATTGCAAAGTAAGTCTGATTCTGTGCTTCAAAATTAAATTAGTATAATCTTAATTCAAGGGATAAAGGATTTAGAAAGTGATAGTAATCAGTGTTGAATACTACGGTAAGATTAACCCTGCCTTTACATGTTTCAAAATGATAAACAGTTTAGAAAAGTGATCAAGTGTAATCAGTTACATTAATTGAAATAGTTACATTACATTTTCAAAGTAACCTTCCCAACACTGTATATAATTGACCACAGCTGGAAAAGCTTTGTCACCTCAGAAGTGCTTGGACTTGACTGGAAAGATCCCTGCATGTGATACACTGTACACTACAGTAGAGAGCGGTCACTGAATGACCTGATTTAAGTCATGCATGACGCGTTTTAGTGCATTTTGGATGTGAGATGTACTGCTTTACCGAGCTGAAATTTGGTAACACTGTGTGACAACTATTGAGAAATGTGTCCTAATATGAAATGCACTTCTGTAGTTTTGGGCACGTCCTGATTTAGATGTGTTATTGGGTCAACATTATCTTGACCATTCCCCTAAACCTAACCTTACCCATGAGTATCCCTGAAACCAGATGAATGACACGGATGTACAAGCAACACACACAGATGATGCACTTGGTACAATCCGGCTCTGTGTAGTATTGACCGCTGTGAGCCTGCAGGTGGCGCTCTTGTGCTGCGCTCGGCTCCTGTGTTCAGAGACG
>CM049885.1:1214047-1224047 GCA_027474115.1 Schizopygopsis malacanthus
ATAAACTCACAATTCTGTTTATGTCTCGTAATTCAGAATATCTCATAATTCTGTTTATGTCTCGTAATTCTGAATATCTACAAATTCAGTTTATGTCTCGTAATTCTGAATATCTACAAATTCTGTTTATGTCTCGTAATTCTGAATATCTAATAATTCTGTTTATGTCTCGTAATTCAGAATATCTCATAATTCTGTTTATGTCTCGTAATTCTGAATATCTACAAATTCAGTTTATGTCTCGTAATTCTGAATATCTACAAATTCTGTTTATGTCTCGTAATTCTGAATATCTACAAATTCTGTTTATGTCTCGTAATTCAGAATATCTCATAATTCTGTTTATGTCTCGTAATTCTGAATATCTACAAATTCAGTTTATGTCTCGTAATTCTGAATATCTACAAATTCTGTTTATGTCTCGTAATTCTGAATATCTACAAATTCTGTTTATGTCTCGTAATTCTGAATATCTTATAATTCTGTTTATGTCTCGTAATTCTGAATATCTAATAATTCTGTTTATGTCTCGTAATTCTGAATGTCTACAAATTCTGTTTATGTCTCGTAATTCTGAATATCTACAAATTCTGTTTATGTCTCGTAATTCTGAATATCTACTAATTCGGTTTATGTCTCGTAATTCTGAATATCTTATAATTCTGTTTATGTCTCGTAATTCTGAATATCTACTAATTCTGTTTATGTCTCGTAATTCTGAATATCTTATAATTCTGTTTATGTCTCGTAATTCTGAATATCTAATAATTCTGTTTATGTCTCGTAATTCTGAATATCTAATAATTCTGTTTATGTCTCGTAATTCTGATTCGGTTTATGTCTCGTATCTGAATACAAATTCTGTTTATGTCTCGTAATTCTGAATATCTAATATCTACTAATTCTGTTTATGTCTCGTAATTCTGAATATCTAATAATTCGGTTTATGTCTCGTAATTCTGAATATCTACAAATTCTGTTTATGTCTCGTAATTCTGAATATCTACAAATTCTGTTTATGTCTCGTAATTCTGAATATCTACTAATTCTGTTTATGTCTCGTAATTCTGAATATCTAATAATTCGGTTTATGTCTCGTAATTCTGAATATCTACAAATTCAGTTTATGTCTCGTAATTCTGAATATCTACAAATTCTGTTTATGTCTCGTAATTCTGAATATCTACTAATTCTGTTTATGTCTCGTAATTCTGAATATCTAATAATTCGGTTTATGTCTCGTAATTCTGAATATCTACAAATTCGGTTTATGTCTCGTAATTCTGAATATCTTGTAATTCTGTTTATGTCTCGTAATTCTGAATATCTACTAATTCGGTTTATGTCTCGTAATTCTGAATATCTTATAATTCTGTTTATATCTAATAATTCTGAATATCTTATAATTCTGTTTATATCTAATAATTCTGAATATCTTATAATTCTGTTTATATCTAATAATTCTGAATATCTCACAATTCTGTAATTTTTTCTCACAATTCTGAATTTAAAAAAATAAAAGAAACAATTATATTTTAATAACAACAATAATAATAAATAATAATAATTATTATTAATATTACTACTGCTACTACTATATTATCATTTGTTATACAAATATCTAGGTTTTCTTAACCAAAAAACTAGCTGTATGGCCATCAAACCCACACTGATAACATTGTTTTCAGACGGTCAAAATAAGACCAGAACATGTGTTAAGAAACCAGATTGGATTCTCGGTTCTGAGCTCAGACCAGGATCGGTTTCATTTCTGTGAGCTCGACATTTTATCATCACGGTTGAACCTGTTCCCGGTCAGATGTGTTTCAGAGGAGAGGACACAGGAGCTTCAGTCTCCATCGCTTTACCCCATGATGTCATGCGCATCCCACGAGGCCGTGCTTCGGTTTCACCATGGCTTCAATTATTTACAGGGTTTAATTGAATCAGTCGAAGCAGAGAGAGACTCCCGTGATGCCCGGTGAAACCGTATCCGCTCTCAGGCCCGTCCGAGGGTATCAATGACTCTGTGGTCGCGCATGCGCAGGATCTCTCACCCACGCAAACAAACAAACCGAGCCGAACACAAACAGAAACACAGGAAAACTCGCAGACGCACACAGAGCTGCAGATGTGAACACAAACAAACACACATCTGTTCTGATTTGACCTCGACCTCTGACACTATTAAACTGCATCTGCTGCACTGATTTACACCTCAACATTATCTTAATTTCACTGATTTTAATGCATATATATACAGTTAGTTTGGTCAACTTCTGAACACTGGAGGAGGGGTTCAAAAACTAAAGGAAAGTAATTTCAGAAGCGATTATACTAAGAAAATATTCATTATTTATCGGATTTCACTCATTATTTAACATCTTTTAAATGTGTATATTATGCATATATTTTTTAAATGCTTTTATTATTTTGATTTGAATCTATAGGCTATTCAGTTTTAACAATTATTTAATATTTTTAATGCATATATTATGATTTTGAAATGCCTATAATGTTAGTTGTCAACTTTGTAACACTATTAGTAAATTATTTAATCTTTTTAATGCATATATTATGATTTTGAAATGCCTATAATGTTAGTTTTGTCAACTTTGTAACACTATTATTAAATTATTTAATCTTTTTAATGCATATATTATGATTTTGAAATGCCTATAATGTTAGTTTTGTCAACTTTGTAACACTATTATTAAATTATTTAATCTTTTTAATGCATATATTATGATTTTGAAATGCCTATAATGTTAGTTGTCAACTTTGTAACTATTAGTAAATTATGTAATATTTTTAATGCCTATATTGTTATTGTAAGTTTGTGTGGTTTCAGCAGATAACAGAAGCTCTGGGAATGTGATGAAGTGTGTGTTTGGGCAGGAGAGGCAGATGGGGGCATTAAACTTACAATTTCCTGAAAACACACTTTCCTTAAGTCCCTCTAAGCTCGCACGCACGCGCACACACACACACACACACACACACACACACACACACACACACACACACACACACACACACACACACACACACACACACACACACACACACACACACACACACACACACACACACACACACACACACACACACACACACACACACACACACACACACACACACACACACACACACCTTCAGTTTGACTTTTTTAGCTGTTCACAATCAAACTGTGTTCAAAAACACGTGCGCTGCCAACATACACAAACAGATGCCTTCTAAGCACCAAAACACACACTCCATGAATGCAAAGACTATTGTTGATGGTTAACAACGCATTTTTTTATGCATAGATCCAACCATTTTTAATAATAATTTTCAGTATTGCATGCAATATTTATATCAAAGTGTCTTGTTTTAGAGAAAGAGCTTGGTGCAACACTATGCACTGCAAAATATATATTATTTTGTAAACAACAAATATTATTGAAATACATTTTGCAAAAAAAAAACGATTTCAGTCTTTATACGTCAACACTTCACTGTTACTATGTAATTATTGGAGAAATTTACTAGCAATTTCTGAGTGAAAATAGTTAAGCTATTTTTTTCAGTATTTATCTGCCTTTGTCGTAAAGCATTAAATACAAGACTTTAACGCCTTGAAGTGCTGTCAAGGAAGGCGGCTCTGTAGGTTTTGGGAACTGCATTAGAGAGGTCAGAGAAAGGCCTGGTTACTCACCGTGGGCCGGTCGACTGCTCTACTTAACATTAACGGTAACTGGAGATCATCTGAAGTGCACGAAGGCTGTTCAACAGATCCGACTGTAAGCTCTCTCTTGCACGCAAGCTGAGAGAGACAGAACGAGAATTACAGCAGAATCAAACCGTTATATTACACTCCCGTGTTCCTCAAATCTTTCTCTGGAGGGCCAATAAGTGCTCCAACACTGATCAAACTCACCTGTGATTGTCTAATGATCTTGACGACTCTGATTAGCACGCTCAGGTGTGTTTGATTAGGGTTAGAGATAAACTCTGCAGGAGTGCATGGGACAGATTTGAGGATCCCTGACATATAACATACACCTCCAGATGAAGGTCATGTCCAGCTGTGTGGACGCCAAAATGCACTTTTACTGTGGTGCAGGTCAAGTTGACCTGCGATTTTTAAACTGCTTGAAACACTGGTTAAACTATTTATTTCTTCTTTAAATTTTGTGACTGTTTCTCATTTAGGGTCATTAATGTGATCCTAAGTTTTGACAGAGAAATTTATTTTTGAAAGGCAAATTTGAGTGACTACTTTTGTGTTCATAAAAAAAAATATATATGTATATAACACATAAAACAACCTGCTTAAAATGCTGCTTAAACTACTTATTTCTTCTTGAAATTTTGTGACTTTTACTCATTTAGGGTCATTAATGTGATCCTAAGTTTTGACAGACAAGTGTATTTTTGAAAGGCAAATTCGAGTGACTACTTTTGTGTTCATAAAAAAAGAAAAAAAAATGTATATAACACATAAAACAACCTGCTTAAAATGCTGCTTAAACTACTTATTTCTTCTTGAAATTTTGTGACTTTTACTCATTTAGGGTCATTAATGTGATCCTAAGTTTTGACAGACAAGTGTATTCTGGAAAGGCAAATTCGAGTGACTACTTTTGTGTTCATAAAAAAAAAAAATATGTATATAACACATAAAACAACCTGCTTAAAATGCTGCTTAAACTACTTATTTCTTCTTGAAATTTTGTGACTTTTACTCATTTAGGGTCATTAATGTGATCCTAAGTTTTGACAGACAAGTGTATTCTGGAAAGGCAAATTCGAGTGACTACTTTTGTGTTCATAAAAAAAAAAAAAATGTATATAACACATAAAACAACCTGCTTAAAATGCTGAGTAAACTACTTATTTCTTCTTGAAATTTTGTGACTTTTACTAATTTAGGGTCATTAATGTGATCCTAAGTTTTGACAGACAAGTGTATTCTGGAAAGGCAAATTCGAGTGACTACTTTTGTGTTCATAAAAAAAAATATATGTATATAACACATAAAACAACCTGCTTAAAATGCTGATTAAACTACTTATTTCTTCTTAAAATTTTGTGACTTTTACTCATTTAGGGTCATTAATGTGATCCTAAGTTTTGACAGACAAGTGTATTCTGGAAAGGCAAATTGGAGTGACTACTTTTGTGTTCATAAAAAAAAAAAAATATGTATATAACACATAAAACAACCTGCTTAAAATGCTGAGTAAACTACTTATTTCTTCTTGAAATTTTGTGACTTTTACTCATTTAGGGTCATTAATGTGATCCTAAGTTTTGACAGACAAGTGTATTCTGGAAAGGCAAATTCGAGTGACTACTTTTGTGTTCATAAAAAAAAAATATATGTATATAACACATAAAACAACCTGCTTAAAACGCTGATTAAACGATATGTTTCTTCTTGAAATGTTGTGACTGTTTCTCATGTGAGGTCATGAATGTGTCCCGTAGTTGACTCTTAAATGTGTTTGGAAAGGCAATTTGAGTGACTGCGATGGTGTTGTGGGGTCAAATTGAGCTCCATTAGTTTCCATGCAATTCGCCAAAAATCTAGATTTTGAAAAACAGCAAAGACTCAGGCAAAAAGCCTTTGTTGTAGCTTCTAATTAACTTAAACATGAAATGCATGAGAACTTATGAAATGTAAGTTCTTTATAAAATTGAAGACTCGTCTTCTCAACGCTCATATAGGATGTTATATTTTGCCATTTCACGGACAAAAACTCTGTGAAAGTAAGTTTGTGGTTGTTCGTTTTTTTGGGATCTCAATTGCTAGTCTGTTGCAGCACTGAAAAGAAGCACGAGAAACACATTTACAGTAACCCTAACAGAGGTTTGAGAATCAGATATAACAGATATTTAAAAATAAGTGGAGAAAATGCGAAAATCTGCTGAAGCTGGTTGCCTTAAACTTTTAAGTTTGCTCAACTTGTATTTATTTTTTATTTTACAGTGAATATACACCAAGCACAAATAGCAATAAATCCTATATACAATGTACGAATAACGTCAGATCCTATTTGCACCTGGTCCCAAGTAGTCATTATTATGTGTCTGTGCAGCTAATTTTGAACATTAATATTTGTGGGTCAAATTGATCTCCAACACAAAGAGAGGAACTATTTTTTTAAGCAAAGCAGAGGTTCATAATATCTCATATTTTGTCTCTGACAAGCTACAGTAGAGGTTTTTCATGACTCTTTGGTAAACTGCATGGAAACTTTTGTGTTCTGATGGATCACTCCTGATTTAGACGTAGCAGAAACAGCCCTCTATCTTGATATCTCAATACTGAAAGACAGAATACATGCATGAAAGGTCATGTCCCGCTCGGTAATCTTATCTAATGGAAACGCCTCAGGCACGGCGAATCAATAAACTCCTGCCGCGTCACCGTCAGCCATCGACGGCTTCCAGGAAAACACTTTCTCCAAGATCATTCGGAGAACACGGGAGATTTTCCAATACTATGAAATAAACAACTATGAGCTAACCGACCTCGGGGAGGCGAAGCGCATTATGTCGCTCACCAATCCAGCCAAAGCTGCATTGAACAGAACTGATGATTTCTGGACACACAGCAGCTGACCCAGTGACCCTGTGACCTCTGACCTCATTCCTGACCGTACCTGGAGCCTTACTAATCAGACTTAACCTCGGTCGTCTCTAAGAGGCTCTAAAGCAATCGATTGTGCTGTCAGTCACAACAAATCTGAATTACTGTGGCGAAGGAGGAGTGGATTTGCTCTGGATTCTCACATTGCTGGGATTTTTATGAGGTTTAAGAGCCTACAAGATGATTAGTATTATTTTTTGTAAGGTGTCCTTGTTACACTTAGTACTGAGCAATGTTAATTAACTACATTTACTTAATATATGGTTGGGGTTAGGGTTTGGCTTAGTGTTACTTACATGCAATTATGCATAATTTATTGTTATTATATAATAGTAAGTACATGCAATATGTGTAACAGGGACACCTTATTATAAAGTGTTACCATTTTATTGATTTATTCTTGAAACACTGCTTCTTCTTGAATTGTTTTGACCTTTTATTATTTATGGTAATGCATATAAACTTGAGTTTTAACACAGATATGTGTTTTGGAAAGGCTGTATGCATTTTAGTGATGTGTTTGAGCTCCATTGGTTTCCATGCAATTCGCCAAAAAATGAATACTTAAATCAATACTTTTAAAAACAGCAACATTTTATATTTTATATTGTATTTTTATTAGGTTTATTTGCCTACAAGATTTTTATTTAATTTTAATTTATTTTCTGTTTCACCGATACATTGAGAATGCATTCATGGAGCAAATATAAAATTCAACAATTTGGGATCGGTGAGTTGTTTTTATTTGAAATAAATTAATACTTTTATTCATCAAGGACACATTAAACTGATCAAGAGCGATAGTAAATACCTTTATAATGTCACAAATAATGCATAATTCAAATAAATGCTGCTATTTTGAACTTTTCATACATCAAATAATCTTGAAAAACAACAAAATAAACAAAATATTAACAGTTTTCAACATTAATAATAATAATCAGAAATGTTTTTGAGCGGCAAAGCAGCATATTAGAATAAGTAATGATGCTGAAAATGCATCTTTTATAACAAAAATGAATTACATTTGAACAGATATTCACATAGAAAACTGCTGATTTACATAATCATATTTTTTCACAATTTTTACTGTGTTTTTGATCAAATAAATGCAGTCCTGGTGAGCAAATGAGACTTCTTTCAGATACAGTAGTGTGTGTATATATGAGTTTTTATCATCATATACATGTATAAATCTCAAAATCAGCTCTTTGATTGATTCATTTTATGTGCTGATGTCATTTTTACTTCCATTCACTAATCATTATTTCCCCTCTTGTGTCCATCTTGGCTGCAGTCCACACCAAGCGAGATGAACCCAAAACGATAAGACACAAAGCGCCATCCGATACGTTGTGAACGGAACAGCTCTCCGGCTCCCTTTGTGCTGCCGCAGTGCATTCTGGGACGTTTGTGGGTCCAGGGATCTCGGCCAACAGCGTCTGAGAAGAAACATTTGTTTCTCATTTGGCCGGCGAGCTTGAATGAGTCGAGCGGATACTCGCGTTTCTCCAGTTACAGGATCTGTCTCGTTTTGTTACGTTCCAAACGATGAGGAATTGGAGAGTGTGCAAAAGCCAAAAACACCAAAACGGAGCCATTACCGACTGAAAAAAGCAGCCACATGGAGAGCTGCTGGCTTGACAGATGAGTTCAGGGCCAAAACAGACCATATTTAGCAACAACGGCGTTCCCTTTCAAGTGAAGGAGCGCAGAAACTGTGCAGTGTTAATGATTTCTCAGAGAAGACTGCTACTGTTTGTGTATAGCTCATGCTTCACACATCACTGAGAAGATAACCTCGTCCAGACATGATGCATTATGATTTCTGCACATATGCATTATAGGTTATTGTTTCTAATATACATTAAGAAAATGAAGGGAATTTGCATCTTTGGACACATCTGGCTTGAATATATAACGAGCGACGCCTGCTCTCAGTTTAACCCTGTGGGGGGTGCTTCACAAAATCTATTGCTATGGCAACTCACATCATCAAGTGTGACTGGATTAGCAATGTTTCTGAAAGAAGAGTGCATTTATTTGATCGAAAATACAGTAAAAATTAAAATATATATGGTATAATTTAATATAATGATGAAGAAACCTCAAATATACACACCATTGTTTCTGATATAAGTCTCATCTGCTCACCAAGGCTGCATTTATTAGATCAAAAATACAGTAAAAATAACAAATATGTATATTATAATTTAATATAATGATGAGGAAACCTCAAATATACATACTATTGATTCTGATATAAGTCTCATCTGCTCACCAAGGCTGCATTTATTAGATCAAAAATACAGTAAAAATTTTACAAATATATATTATAATTTAATATCATGATGAGGAAACTTTATATATACACACTACTGTTTCTGATATAAGTCTCATCTGCTCACCAAGGCTGCATTTATTAGATTAAAAATACAGTAAAAGTTTAAATATATATATAATAATTTAATATCATGATGAGGAAACTTTATATATACACACTACTGATTCTGATATAAGTCTCATCTGCTCACCAAGGCTGCATTTATTAGATTAAAAATACAGTAAAAGTTTAAATATATATAGTATAATTTAATATCATGATGAGGAAACTTTATATATACACACTACTGATTCTGATATAAGTCTCATCTGCTCACCAAGGCTGCATTTATTAGATCAGAAATACAGTAAAAATTAAAAATATGTATATTATAATTTAATATCATGATGAAGAAACCTCATATATACACACTACTGTTTCTGATATAAGTCTCATCTGCTCACCAAGGCTGCATTTATTAGATAAAAAATACAGTAAAAGTTTAAATATATATAGTATAATTTAATATCATGATGAGGAAACTTTATATATACACACTACTGATTCTGATATAAGTCTCATCTGCTCACCAAGGCTGCATTTATTAGATAAAAAATATAGTAAAAATTTTACAAATATATATTATAATTTAATATCAGGATGAAGAAACCTCATATATACACAATACTGTTTCTGATATAAGTCTCATCGGCTCACCAGGACTGCATTTATTAGATCAAAAATACAGTAAAAATTTTACAAATATATATTATAATTTAATATCATGATGAGGAAACTTTATATATACACACTACTGTTTCTGATATAAGTCTCATCTGCTCACCAAGGCTGCATTTATTAGATTAAAAATACAGTAAAAGTTTAAATATATATAGTATAATTTAATATCATGATGAGGAAACTTTATATATACACACTACTGATTCTGATATAAGTCTCATCTGCTCACCAAGGCTGCATTTATTAGATTAAAAATACAGTAAAAGTTTAAATATATATAGTATAATTTAATATCA
>CM049885.1:1229047-1236547 GCA_027474115.1 Schizopygopsis malacanthus
TAATCCAGTCCATCAGTTATCATCTGGAGAAGACAAAAGATGAAACATACCAGCATTGAAGTCTATAATCCATAATAACTCTTCCTCCGGTTAAAAAGTGCATCTGCTGTTGTCTCTCACATCAAAATCCAGACACATATTAGTTCTGTTTTGATCTGTGCAGATTTCTCTCCTGATTCAGACCAGATGATATTCACTGGAGAAGTGTTATTATGAATTATAGACTCATATTTTAGACATTAAAAATGTTTTAATGCTGGATTTGTTTCAGCTTTTGTCTTCTCCAGATGTTAACTGATGGACTGGAGTGCTGTGATGTTTTTATCAGACTCTCATTCTGACGGCACCCATTCACTGCAGAGCATCCATTGCCTGGACACTGATGCAGAGACGCATTTAAACTATTCTACATCCTACTATTTCTAAGTATTGCTTTAACCAATGGTTTCAGCCGGACAGTGGGGCGTTTCCTCATACGGATGTTCTGATTGGTTCAGTCACATGGAGGCCGTGAGCGGTGTTGCTGTGGTGAAATTGTGTGAGAGAGAACAGAGCCCTCTTTAAAGACTTAAGTGTGTGTGTGTGTGTGTGTGTGTGTCTGTGTGTGTGTGTGTGTGGTTCAGGTATACCCTACGTTATGGGGACAAAATGTCCCCACAACAATGGCAATATCCAAAATCCTTGTCCGTGTGGGGACATTTTTTGGTCCCCATGAGGAAACCAGCTTATAAATCAGACTAAGTGATGTTTTTTGAAAATGTAAAATTGCAGAATGTCTCCTGTGATGGTTAGGTTTAGGGATAGGGGCAGTGTAAGGGGATAGAATATACAGTTTGTACAGTATAAAAACCATTACGTCTATGGAAAGTCCCCATAAAACATGGAAACCCAACATGTGTGTGCTTGTGTGTGTGAGTGTGTGTGTGTGTGTGTGCGCGTGTGTCTGTGTCTGTCTGTCTGTGTGTGTGTGTGTGTGTGTGTGTGTGTGAGTTTAAATTGCCTGGCTGCCATCAACCCACAGTGCGGATCTCAGAAAATGACTGGCTTGGCTTACGGCTTTATAAACACAGCGACTGAGGGTGACCTCGAGACAAAAAACACATTGTACAGCACAAGAACTCAATGAAGCTATGTTAGGGAACATGCAGATTATGAGACCCAGATACTCTCAAAATCACACAGACTCTCAGGTAAACATCAGCTATGATGAAAACGACTGACTTTTCATAAAAAAATTGTAAGTAAAAAAACTTAAACAGTGGCTGAAAAGGAACTAACACAATAATAAACAGACACAATTTAACAAAAACAAACATAATCGAGTACAATCTTCACATGACCTTAGTCATCTGAGATGGGAGAAATATCCTATGATAATAATACACACACACACACACACACACACACCTGAAATACAAAAACCAGAGACAAAATAAAGTTACTAAAACTTTAACTAGACCCAATATTACAATAAAATATATTGCATAATGAATGATCTGTAATGCTCTACATACAGTAACTGCTGTAATGTTCATGCTATAAGTTCATGATGCACCGGTGATGTCTTAAAACGCTGTCTAGTAAGGTTTCACGTGTTGGATATCTAAAGCATGCTTAAATAGATCAAAACTTGCATAAAACAGATGGAACATCTCAACACTGTTTCCTTGCTGAGGTTACAGTCTCACAGACGGGAGTTAAGAGTGAATGTGGGTTTAACAGTTAAGCACATGATTGCATGTGAAAATTACACTGCTGCTTCTGCAGGGAGGAACAGAAGAGATGCTCGACGTGTGTGTGTGTGTGTGTGTGTGTGTGTGTGAGTGTGTGTGTGTGTGTGTGTGTGTGAGTGTGTGTGTGTGTGTGTGTGTGTGTGTGTGTGTGTGTGTGTGTGTGTGTGTGTGTGGTCTGCTGACAGAGGGGAATTCCAAACCTGGGATTAACTCCGGCGGATGGAGGGCCAGCGTGCACAGGACGCAAGGAATGCATTACGGCGGGACACAGAAAGCGTGTAATTATAAGATGCATGCTGGAGAGAGAAAACACACACACACACACACACACACACAGAGACACACACACACACACACACACACACACACACACACAGAGACACACGGCTGGGAGTGTTTCAAAGTACATGTTTCAAAACAACACAAACATTCCCAAAGGGGAAATTCCATAATATGCACTTTCACTGACTACAGTTATATTTGGCATCATGCTTTTTGTAATATTAAAAATGTTATATATTCTCAGTTATGTTTCCTTTAAGCATCAGCTTTTTCTCCAGTGTTTCTCTTAAAAATCCTAAAAAGAAATCCTAAATAAGTCAATAGTAAAGAGCTATAAAAAGAAGCCCAGGTCATTTAAATGAGTGATGTTTGAGATTCTGATCGCTACGGAAGATTGTTTCTGCCCTGGGAGGAAACATAAAAAACATAAGTGCTGCTTTTTATTTCACAACCCAGACTTTTACCTCAAAATTGTGAGTTAATATCTTGCAATTCTGACTTTTTTTCCTCTCACAATTTGGACATAATCTCTGATTTAAACTCAGTGTTGTGTCTCACTTTAATTCTGAGAAAAAAAGTCAGAATTACAAAATATAAATTTAGAAAGACAGAATTATGTTAGATAAAGTCAGGACTGCTTTACAGCTGAAATAACAAGTGTTTAATTATAGATTCATTGTGCTATAATAACACTGTAACAGGAACATTACCGTTTAATAGTGTGAAGCTTTTTATAAAGCATTATAGAAATAAAAGTGATTTGACTAAACGTTTGGACCTGAGCACAGTTTGAGACACTGAGACCTGAAGCATGTGAGATTACAGGGTCTTTTCTAAGAAGAAACATATTTAATCATGAATCTTGTGATCGAGGAGAAACAACTGAGCGTTTAAAAGGATCTCAGCTGTGGGGAAGGGTCACTGCTATCAGACGTTTCCTCCGGATCCATCATCACCTCGTTTCCAAACGCCATGTTTGTGTAAATAATCGTCAGGCGTTGAGTAATGCTGCTCAGAGTTCCCCGTCTCACGTCACGCTGTTTACTAGGCCATAGTGCTGCTCTCTCTCTCTCTCTCTCTCTCTCTCCGTCTCTCTCTGTCTGTCTCTCCCTCTCTCCCTCTCTATCTCTCTCTCTCCCTCTCTCTCTCTCTCTCTCTCTCTCTGTCTCTCTCTCTCTCTGTCTCTCTCTATCTCTCTCTCTCTCTCCCTCTCTCCCTCTCTATCTCTCTCTCTCTCTCCTCTCTCTCTCCATCTCTCTCTCTCCCTCTCTCTCTCTCTCTGTCTCTCTCTCTCTCTCTCTCTCTCTCTCTCTCTCTCTCTCTCTCTCCGTCTCTCTCTCTCTCTCTCTCTCTCCGTCTCTCTCTCTGTCTGTCTCTCCCTCTCTCCCTCCCTCTCTCTCTGTCTCTCTCTCTCTCTCTCTCTCCCCCTCTCTCTCTCTCTCTTTCTCTCTGTGTGTGTGTGTGTGTGTGTGTGTGTGTGTATGTGCTGTGTGTGTGTGTACTGTGTGTGTATGTACTGTGTGTGTGTGTGGTGTGTGTGTGTGTGTGTGAGAGTATTTGTGTGTGTGTGTGCTGTGTGTGTACTGTGTGTATGTACTGTGTGTGTATGTAGTGTGTTTGTCTATGTACTCTGTGTGTGTGTGTGTGTGTGTACTGTGTGTATGTACTGTGTGTGTGTGTACTGTGTGTGTGTATGTACTGTGTGTGTGTGTGTGTGTGTATACTGTATGTGTGTGTGAGTGTGTGTCTCTGCCTGCTTTCACTCTTTCATCATCAAATCTTGTGTGTATGCTGAGAAAGAGTTTTTTAGCTCTGTCACACAAGTAAAAATACCATTTAGTGATAAAGTATAAACCATTATTGATGATGTGCTCCAGTAGACGACATTCATTCAATTTAAAACTGAAGCTTACGTATCAATTCTGCGAACAAGCATAAAGCACAGACACGCATGGTAAGAGATAGCTTTGGGAAGCTGACATTAAATGCAGGAGGAGTGTCTCTTGTCGTGAATAGAGACGTATTTGGGTTACACGGGGAAGAACTTATTTACACAATGCTGTACAATCCCATGACATGTAAAGCTCAGAGACGCACACGCAAACGCAAACGCGCACACACACACACACACACACACACACACACACACACACACACACACCACACACACACACACACACACACACACACACACACACACACACACACACACACACACTCTCTCTCTCGCTACGAGGAATGAAACCGTTATCCCCGGAGTCCTCTGTCGCTCTACAATGGACCGTGTCTCTCTCCTCCCCGTGAACCGCTCTTTCCCACACTTCATAATCAACCAATGAAAGACGAGCCGCAGAGGAAACTCGAGACACAACCCTGAAGTGTTCCTCCTGAGAGGCTGTTTGGTCACCTGATCCGGCCGAACCAATCACACGTCACGCCTCCTCTGATAAGAGCGGCCTGACCCGATGTGACATAATGTGTTTTTCCACAGTGAATGTTTCATCAGTGAAAGGTCAAAGGTCATGTGTGTAAATGTGGAACGATCCACTGCAAGACCCTCATGATAGTTGAGTAAAGTTTTTAAAAGCATATTTCCATTCAAAAGACTAATAATAAATATGCTTTAAAAAATGTTCATCAACAGTCGTAATTAAAGGTAATATATATATATATATATATATGGGTCATTCTACAGAATTGGTGCATAACTAAAAAACACATTTAAAATAATTTAATTTTTATTACATATTTTCACTCGTTCCAAACTTTGCCCGCTGATTGAGTTTATTAGAATATTTGAATCATCATGTTTCCTCCTCCAGACTTTTATTTTGTATGTTTTGGGTTGAGGGTTCTTCAGTTGTTTTCTTTGTTGTACAAGTTTAAAAAGTTTTAATAATTATGTTTGTACTTTTAAATCTCAGATGTTTATGAAGACCTCTGTATTATCTTTTTAACCCACAACAACATTTAAAACACCAGTCAGCTTAATGTATAAAATATCTTCCTAAATATCAACTTATGAAAATGATATTGAAATATTTTGTGCATTTTATTCGATTGTTGTTTTAAAAAATGTTTTGGGATTTTTTTGAAAAGTGAAGTTCAAACAAATTCTATATTTTATATTTTCTTTGTGAATTATTACATTTGTAAAAAAAAATATATATATATATATATATAATAATAATTGATGTCACTACAACACCAGTGTATGTTTTAGTCAATTTGGCTGAGACTGATTTTATCTACACCTCTATATTTATGATATTATGAAATATTCCTGTGTCCTCATAACTACAAGGTGTGAGTAGATATGTCTCATCATTTGAGGAACATTATTTTCAGAATCTGTGTGTAACTTTAAGGAATATCACCACCAAACACCATCAATCTATCATTAAACACACTTTTTTGGGAGTTATTTCATAGCATTTAGTTCTTAGGTGTGTACAACTGTTTAGGACTGTGCTAGCTAACGTGCTGATTAGCATCTTTGAGCTATAATTAGCATACTGTTAGCATCTTTGAGCTGTAGTTAGCATACTGTTAGCATCTTTGAGCTATAGTTAGCATACTGTTAGCATCTTTGAGCTATAGTTAGCATACTGTTAGCATCTTTGAGCTATAGTTAGCATACTGTTAGCATCTTTGAGCTATAGTTAGCATACTGTTAGCATCTTTCAGCTATAGTTAGCATACTGTTAGCATCTTTGAGCAATAGTTAGCATACTGTTAATATCTTTGAGCTATAGTTAGCATACTGTTAGCATCTTTGAGCTATAGTTAGCATACTGTTAGCATCTTTGAGCTATAGTTAGCATACTGTTAACATCTTTGAGCTATAATTAGCATACTGTTAGCATCTTTCAGCTATAGTTAGCATACTGTTAGCATCTTTGAGCAATAGTTAGCATACTGTTAATATCTTTGAGCTATAGTTAGCATACTATTAGCATCTTTGAGCTATAGTTAGCATACTGTTAGCATCTTTGAGCTATAATTATCATACTGTTAGCATCTTTGATCTATAGTTAGCATACTGTTAGCATCTTTGAGCTATAGTTAGCATACTATTAGCATCTTTGAGCTATAGTTAGCATACTGTTAGCATCTTTGAGCTATAGTTATCATACTGTTAGCATCTTTGAGCAATAGTTAGCATACTGTTAACATCTTTGAGCTATAGTTAGCATACTGTTAGCATCTTTGAGCTATAGTTAGCATACTGTTAGCATCTTTGAGCTATAGTTAGCATACTGTTAGCATCTTTGAGCTATAGTTAGCATACTGTTAGGATCTTTGAGCTATAGTTAGCATACTATTAGCATCTTTGAGCTATAGTTAGCATACTGTTAGCATCTTTGAGCTATAGTTAGCATCTTTGAGCATCTGGTTAGCATACTGTTAGCATCTTTGAGCTATAGTTAGCATACTGTTAGCATCTTTGAGCTATAGTTAGCATACTGTTAGCATCTTTGAGCTATAGTTAGCATACTGTTAGCATCTTTCAGCTATAGTTAGCATACTGTTAGCATCTTTCAGCTATAGTTAGCATACTGTTAGCATCTTTGAGCTATAGTTAGCATACTGTTAGCATCTTTGAGCTATAGTTAGCATACTGTTAACATCTTTGAGCTATAGTTAGCATACTGTTAGCATCTTTGAGCTATAGTTAACATACTGTTAGCATCTTTGAGCTATAGTTAGCATTCTGTTAGCATCTTTGAGCTATAGTTAGCATACTGTTAGCATATTTGAGCTATAGTTAGCATACTGTTAGCATATTTGAGCTGTAGTGAGCATACTGTTAGCATATTTGAGCTATAGTTTGCATACTGTTAGCATCTTTGAGCTATAGTTTGCATACTGTTAGCATCTTTGAGCTATAGTTACATACTGTTAGCATCTTTGAGCTATAGTTAACATACTGTTAGCATCTTTGAGCTATAGTTTGCATACTGTTAGCATCTTTGAGCTATAGGCTCAAAAGTATCTCAAATAGTCACGAGCGAAACATGTCATCGTTTCGGTGGTGACAAAAGAAAATACATAATCTTTTATTTATTGAAATAAGCCGTTTTAGGACAGCTATGCACATTTTATGTGTATATATTTGTGGTATTTTAGTATGCAATTATAAATTCTGTAATATGATGTGGTTGCTACCAAAGCATTCATGTCACCACCGAAACATGCGATGGTTTATCAAAAATAAAATATATTGAATTAACAACTCGGAAGTTATGATAGTGTTTGGTTCAATGCATATTCAAACTAATCAACTTTAATCAACTTTACAAGATACAAAATACAACAAATCTCATAAATCACACTTAAAATATTGTTTAAATTTTAATTGTTATTGACATTTTTTGTATTTAAAAACTTTTAATAAAATAGCAAAACATTTATTTACAAAGTAGGTGTAAGCAAAATATTAATAAGTCAATATAGCCTTTCTTATTAAATAATATATTATAGT
>CM049885.1:1241547-1256547 GCA_027474115.1 Schizopygopsis malacanthus
ATTTGCCAAAAGGCAGATTCGAACCCGGGTCGATCGCGTCAAAATGATTATAACACACCCGTAAAATCCTTTCAAAGTGTAGCGAATTAGTTTGAAATCGTTAACCCTGTTACTGTCAGCCCTGTTAATGCCAGCCCTGTTACTGCCAGGCCTGTCAGCCCTGTTACTGCCAGCCCTGTTACTGCCAGCCCTGTTACTGCCAGCCCTGTTACTGCCAGCCCTGTCAGCCCTGTGACTGCCAGCCCTGTTACTGCCAGCCCTGTTACTGCCAGCCCTGTCAGCCTTGTTACTGCCAGCCCTGTTACTGCCAGCCCTGTTACTGCCAGCCCTGTCAGCCCTGTTACTGTCAGCCCTGTTACTGCCAGCCCTGTGACTGCCAGCCCTGTGACTGCCAGCCCTGTTACTGCCAGCCCTGTTACTGCCAGCCCTGTTACTGCCAGCCCAGTTACTGCCAGCCCTGTTACTGTCAGCCCTGTTACTGCCAGCCCAGTTACTGCCAGCCCTGTTACTGTCAGCCCTGTCAGCCCTGTTACTGCCAGCCCTGTTACTGCCAGCCCTGTTACTGCCAGCCCAGTTACTGCCAGCCCAGTTACTGCCAGCCCTGTTACTGCCAGCCCAGTTACTGCCAGCCCTGTTACTGTCAGCCCTGTTACTGTCAGCCCTGTTACTGCCAGTCCTGTTAATGCCAGTCCTTTTACTGTCAGCCCTGTTACTGTCAGCCCTGTTACTGCCAGCCCAGTTACTGCCAGCCCTGTTACTGTCAGCCCAGTTACTGTCAGCCCTGTCACTGCCAGCCCTGTCACTGCCAGCCCTGTCACTGCCAGCCCTGTCACTGCCAGCCCAGTCACAGCCCTGTGACTGTCAGCCCTGTGACTGTCAGCCCTGTTACTGCCAGCCCTGTTACTGCCAGCCCTGTGACTGTCAGCCCTGTTACTGCCAGCCCTGTTACTGCCAGCCCTGTTACTGTCAGCCCTGTTACTGCCAGCCCTGTTACTGCCAGCCCTGTTACTGCCAGCCCTGTTACTGTCAGCCCTGTTACTGCCAGCCCTGTTACTGTCAGCCCTGTTACTGCCAGCCCTGTTACTGCCAGCCCTGTTACTCTCAGCCCTGTTACTGCCAGCCTTGTTACTGTCAGCCCTGTTACTGCCAGCCCTGTTACTGCCAGCCCTTTTACTCTCAGCCCTGTTACTGTCTGCCCTGTTACTGCCAGCCCTGTTACTGCCAGCCCTGTTACTGTCAGCCCTGTTACTGCCAGCCCTGTTACTGCCAGCCCTGTTACTCTCGCCCTGTTACTGCCAGCCCTGTTACTGCCAGCCCTGTTACTGCCAGCCCTGTTACTGCCAGCCCTGTTACTGCCAGCCCTGTTACTGCCAGCCCTGTTACTCTCGCCCTGTTACTGCCAGCCCTGTTACTGCCAGCCCTGTTACTGCCAGCCCTGTTACTCTCAGCCCTGTTACTGCCAGCCCTGTTACTGCCAGCCCTGTTACTGCCAGCCCTGTTACTCTCAGCCCTGTTACTGCCAGCCCAGTTACTGCCAGCCCTGTTACTGCCAGCCCTGTTACTGTCAGCCCTGTTACGGTTTAGCGTGCTTAACAGGGATGACATTGATTAGGTTTGACCCTGTTTTAAAAAATTGTTTGTGAGAAACTTAAACATTTTAAAGGTCACCCTCGGTATATTATTGAGCTAATATATCATTCAGTGGCATCTAATAACGCTTGTGTCGGTAACAGGGCTGACAAAAACACCAAAACATGAGGTAGAAAAATTGTCAGAAAATCATAAATTACAAAACCTGAGAAATATTGATTACATATTTAATTTTTCAATTTTCCAAGTGGAAAAGGCACATATTCACGGTGGCCGAGGGAGCTCAATGCACTGCAAATAGAAAAAGAACACCTGCAAATTAAGAAAACAACTTCCTCAATTTGACAACACACATGCTGCAAATGCTCACAACACAACCAAAAAAGAAACGCGGTGCTAATAAAATGTATTTGTTTGTGTTGAGAGCATGTTCACCATCTGCTGTCAAAACGATGAAACATGTTTTCTTGATTTGCTGGTGCTTTTTCTATTTGCATGTGTTGTCTGAAGTTGCAGCGCGTTGAGCTCTCTCGGCCACCGTACATATTGCTGTATTAATACGACAGATAGTCAGTGTTGTACACCTGCTGTTTGATTGACACCAGAGCCTGCCGCAGATGTTCAAGGTCGCTTGATTTGTGCCTCTGTTTTCCGAAAGCTGCAGCCAAACTTTCCAGGGTTGAATATAAATCAGAGTGATCACCAAAGGAAAGTATGCTCCATACCGCTCCGCTTTCAGGGCTTCCTCGCTGCCCTTATTCAAATCAGGCTGTTTTTTGGCCGACATGCGGTGCTTTCCAGCGGTCGCGTGTCACTCTGATATATAGACTCATTTCTATTGATGAAGAGCCAGACACACAGAGGACAAACCTCAAAAGTCACCTGCCCTTAAACGTCTTCTAGTTCTAACCCACATGAAGAAATACAATACTACAGTGTTTTTGAACATATTATGTGTATATAGTATTTACAACACTTGTGCAGCATACTGTAATATTAACTATAGTGAACTGATAAACTGAAATAAATACTGTAGTATAATTTAGTTTTTATTTCAGTAAACTGTAGTGCATTGTAGTATAATATGTTGTAGAAAACTTGGGTAAAGTAATTACTATAGTTGTCATATTACCACAGCATCTATAGAGTTACCACAAGAAGTACTTAACCACAGTATGGTTCAAAAACACTGTATTTACAATACATTACTATAGTATTTTGTGACTGTCTGAAACCAGCATTATTATAACAGTCTCTGACGAATGCATCCGTTCTGATGTCACACACACCTTAAATCATCCTGGACTCGGTTCTGCTTTACAGCTCGTTTGTAAATGATTGAGTTCAGGTTGTTTTCATGCAAACAGACTGCTGGGAGTTCACGACCCGTCCAGGTTCATGGAAGTCATTCATCACTTGTTTCCGTAGCTGAAGTGTCGCTCGCGGCTCTGTGTTGATCCGATCCGGTTTCCTTCCTCTGATTAGCACTCAGTTGTACTGCATTTTAATTTGTTGCCCTTGCTAGCAGTGGCGTGCACAGCATACACTGCATATAGTATCGTTCATATCGCACAGACCGGGCCGCAAGGGCACTTTAGCGTCGGACCTCAAAGGGGCTCGAGCACCAAAAGCAACAGACCAAAGCAACTGAGCTCCAGAAATACCGTTTAAGATGAGCATGAAGATCAGAACGCGACAGACACACGCTTCATTAGTGCTGAATATAACACTGACTGCAAGAACAGCAAATACAACACGCTTAAAGAAGACCAACAACAAGCTCCTAATGAACCCTTCACGACTCTGTGTGTTATCTGATCACGAGCTGCTCTAATGCTGCATTCACGAGCGTTCACTCTGACGTCATACAGCAAAACATACAGCGATTCGCGCTGAACTGACTCAAATGATTCGCGCTCCGCGGTCCCGAACTGACTCAAATGATCCGCGCTCCGCGGTCCCGAACTGACTCAAATGATTCGCGCTCCGCGGTCCCGAACTGACTCAAATGATTCGCGCTCCGCGGTCCCGATCTGACTCAAATGATTCGCGCTCCGCGGTCCCGAACTGACTCAAATGATTCGCGATTCGCGGTCCCGAACTGACTCAAATGATTCACGATTCGCGGTCCCGATCTGACTCAAATGATTCGCGATTCGCGGTCCCGAACTGACTCAAATGAGTCGCGCTCCGAACTGACTCAAATGATTCGCGCTCCGCGGTCCCGAACTGACTCAAATGATCCCGACTGTTCAAATGATTCGCGATTCGCGGTCCCGAACTGACTCAAATGATTCACGATTCGCGGTCCCGATCTGACTCAAATGATTCGCGATTCGCGGTCCCGAACTGACTCAAATGAGTCGCGCTCCGAACTGACTCAAATGATTCGCGCTCCGCGGTCCCGAACTGACTCAAATGATTCGCGATTCGCGCTCCGAACTGACTCAAATGAATCGCGATTCGCGCTCCGTGGTCCCAAACTGACTCAAATGAATCGCGATTCGCGCTCCGCGGTCCCGAACTGACACAAATGATTTGCGCTCCGCGGTCCCGAACTGACTGAAATGATTCGCGCTCCGCGGTCCCGAACTGACTGAAATGATTCGCGCTCCGCGGTCCCGAACTGACTCAAATGATTTGCGCTCCGTGGTCCCAAACTGACTCAAATGAATCGCGATTCGCGCTCCGCGGTCCCGAACTGACTGAAATGATTCGCGATACGCGGTCCCGAACTGACTCAAATGATTTGCGCTCCGTGGTCCCGAACTGACACAAATGATTCGCGCTCCGTGATCCCGAACTGACTCAAATGAATCGCGATTCGCGCTCCGTGGTCCCGAACTGACTCAAATGATTCGCGCTCCGCGGTCCCGAACTGACTCAAATGAATCGCGATTCGCGCTCCGCGGTCCCGAACTGACTCAAATGATTCGCGATACGCGGTCCCGAACTGACTCAAATGATTCGCGATACGCGGTCCCGAACTGACTCAAATGATTCGCGCTCCGCGGTCCCGAACTGACTCAAATGATTCGCGCTCCGCGGTCCCGAACTGACTCAAATGATTCGCGCTCCGCGGTCCCGAACTGACTCAAATGAATCGCGATTCGCGCTCCGCGGTCCCGAATTCGCGCTCCTGACTGACACAAATGATTCGCGATTCGCGGTCCCGAACTGACTCAAATGATTCGCGCTCCGCGGTCCCGAACTGACTCAAAATCGCGATTCGCGCTCCGCGGTCCCGAACTGACTCAAATGAATCGCGATTCGCGCTCCGTGGTCCCGAACTGACTCAAATGATCGCGATTCGCGCTCCGTGGTCCCGAACTGACTCAAATGATGTGTGTGTGTGTGTGTGTGTGTGTGTGTGTGTGTGTTGTGTGTGTGTGTGTGTGTGTGTTGTGTCTGTGTCTGTGTCTGTGTTTGTGTATAAAAATTTAATATTAAATTAATTTATTATAAATATATTAAATAAATAATAATAATACATCTATTTACATATATTATATTAAAATATTATATATATAGAAATGATATAAAATATAAATTAATAATTATAAATATATAAATGAAAAAATACACACACACACACACACACACACACCCATATTAAATAAAAAAATATAATAATAAATATATTTACATGTATTATATTTAAATATTTACATTACATAAATTAAATATTAAATATAAATATATATAAATTACACGTGCGCGCACACACACACACACACACACACACTTTTATTAAATGTAATAAAATCAATTTTCTTTTTCAGGCCATGGTAGATTGCTCTAATTTAGAATTTATATAAAAAAGTAAATATGTAATTTATTATATATGTATTATATTATATTATATGATAAAAGTCTGATTCAGTTTTCTGTGGGTGTGTGTAACACAGAGTGGTGTCAGACTGTGTTTGACCTCGAGTGCAGCAGCTGAGTCTCATCCGACAGCATCATCCGCTCATCAGGCTTTCCTGCACCGTCAGCAGCGGATCGCTTCACCAGACACAGTGAGTGAATCACCTCTTCAGGACAGCTGTCTGCTGAACACCCGAGACAAACCGGCACCGAGACGAGACGACTGCCCGCGGATCCAATTAGTCCCTGCGGATGAGCTCATGCTCTCAGAGACGCACTCACTTACTGCAGCTCATGAGAGAGATGCAGACTGCAGCTCATGCTCTGAGACGCACTCACTTACTGCAGATGCTCTCAGAGACGCACTCACTTACTGCAGCTCATGCTCTCAGAGACGACTGCAGATGAGAGATGAAGCTCATCAGAGAGCACTCACTTACTGCAGCTCATGCTCTCAGAGATGCACTCACTTACTGCAGCTCATGCTCTCAGAGACGCACTCACTTACTGCAGCTCATGCTCTCAGAGACGCACTCACTTACTGCAGCTCATGCTCTCAGAGACGCACTCACTTACTGCAGCTCATGCTCTCAGAGATGCACTCACTTACTGCAGCTCATGCTCTCAGAGACGCACTCACTTACTGCAGCCAGAGATGAGATGATGAGATGATGAGATGATGAGATGAGATGAGATGAGATGAGATGAGATGATGAGATGAGATGAGATGAGATGATGAGATGAGATGAGATGAGATGATGAGATGAGATGAGATGAGATGAGATGAGATGATGAGATGAGATGAGATGAGATGAGATGAGATGAGATGATGGGATGAGATGATGCTCTCAGATGAGATGATGAGATGAGATGAGATGAGATGAGATGAGATGATGAGATGAGATGAGATGAGATGATGAGATGAGATGAGATGAGATGAGATGAGATGAGATGAGATGAGATGATGAGATGAGATGAGATGAGATGATGAGATGAGATGAGATGAGATGAGATGAGATGAGATGAGATGAGATGAGATGAGACGAGACGAGACGAGATGAGGATGAAGATGAAGATGAGATGATGAGGAGATGATGAGGAGACGAGACGACTGCCCACAGATTAAATCAGTCCCTGCGGATGAGCTCATGCTCTCAGAGACGCACTCACTTACTGCAGCCAGAGATGAGATGATGAGATGATGATGAGATGAGACGAGATAAGGATGAAGATGAAGATCTCAGAGACACACTCACTTACTGCAGCTCATGCTTTTAGAGATGCATTCACTTACTGCAGCCATACATGAGATGAGATGAGATGAGATGAGATGAGATGAGATGAGATGAGATGATGAGATGAGATGAGATGAGATGAGATGAGATGAGATGAGATGAGATGATGAGATGAGATGAGATGAGATGAGATGAGATGAGATGAGATGAGATGATGAGATGATGAGATGAGATGAGATGAGATGAGATGAGATGAGATGAGATGAGATGATGAGATGAGATGAGATGAGATGAGATGAGATGAGATGAGATGATGAGATGATATGATGAGATGAGATGAGATGAGATGATGAGATGAGATGAGATGAGATGAGATGAGATGAGATGATGAGATGAGATGATGAGATGATGAGATGATGAGATGAGATGAGATGAGATGAGATGATGAGATGAGATGAGATGAGATGAGATGAGATGATGATGAGACGAGACGAGACGAGACGAGACGAGACGAGACGAGACGAGACGAGACGAAGATGAGATGATGAGATGAGATGAGATGAGATGAGATGAGATGAGATGATGAGATGAGATGATGAGATGAGATGAGATGAGATGAGATGAGATGATGAGATGAGATGATGAGATGAGATGAGATGAGATGAGATGAGATGATGAGATGATGAGATGAGATGATGAGATGAGATGAGATGAGATGAGATGAGATGAGATGAGATGAGATGATGAGATGATGAGATGAGATGAGATGAGATGAGATGATGAGATGAGATGAGATGAGATGAGATGAGATGAGATGAGATGAGATGAGATGATGAGATGATGATGAGATGAGATGAGATGAGATGAGATGAGACGAGACGAGACGAGACGAGACGAGATGAGATGATGAAGATGAGATGATGATGAGATGAGATGAGATGAGATGAGATGAGATGAGATGAGATGAGATGATGAGATGAAGATGAGATGATGATGAGATGAGATGAGATGAGATGAGATGAGATGAGATGAGATGAGATGAGATGATGAGATGATGATGAGATGAGACGAGACGAGACGAGATGAGATGAGATGAGATGATGAGATGATGAGATGAGATGAGATGAGATGATGAGATGATGAGATGAGATGAGATGAGATGAGATGAGATGAGATGAGATGAGATGAGATGAGATGAGATGATGAGATGAGATGAGATGATGATGAGATGAGATGAGATGATGAGATGATGATGAGATGAGATGAGTATAATGTGAATGTCTCGTGTAGACCAGTCTGCGCAGTTCTACACTGGAAGAGTCTGATGCATGATTCGTCACATTCGTTTGGAACTCATGCAGTCTGCGCAGTAGAGGTGGAGCCCGAGTCTTATTGTGGAGCCAGAGCTTGAACTGCACTGCTGCTCCTGATATGGAGCCAGAGTTTTTCGTTTGGAGCCATCTGCTGGAGTCTGCGCAAAATTCGTTTGAAAGTCTGCGCATGCAAGTCTGCGCATATTGGAGCCCGACATAATTCGTTTGGAAACATTTTAACATATTCGTTTGGAAGTCTGCGCATAATGGAGCCAGATAGAAATGGAGCCAGAGTATATTTGGAGCCAGAGTCAGTGAGTCACAGCCTCAGTAGAGATTCACCGTCATCACCATCATCAGCCACCACTTACACTAGATCACACTCACCAGTAGAGATTAATTTGACTTCTGATCACCTGCATTTGGACCTGCAGTAGAGATTCGTTCTCCAATCAAGTCAGTAGAGATTCGTTTGGAGCCTTTAATTCGTTTGGACCACGCAGTAGAGATTCGCAGTCTCAGTCAGTCTGCGCATGATCATCCGGTCTACTGTTTCAAGTCTGCGCATAGGTTCGTTTACAATTATAGAGATAGACATGGATCAAGATATATTCGTTTGGAGCCAGAGTTTAATTGGAGCCAGAGTCTGGTAGAGGTTCGTTTGGAACTGCTAGACTAAACTAGTATGATCAGTAGAGATTCTGGAGCCAGACAGTAGAGATTAATTTGGAGCCAGACAACTCGTTTGGACACAGTAGAGATTAATGGAGCCAGACTGTCATTCAGATAAAAGCGTTTGCCAAATAACGGTGTTATTTTAGTGTCCATAATATACTATCAGATTTTATGGAGTCCTAATATTTAGAAATTATTTATATTACTAAATATTATATGTGTATATACATACATATACAATATGTTATATAATGTATATATATAATATGTTATATATGCATTAGTATAAATATATATTTAAATGATTTATAAAGTATTTAATTCTATATTCTTGCGTTAACAGACAAACAAAACGTCTGAAATGTCAGATATAAACTCAGAATTGCAATTTTAAAAAAGAATCGTCAAATTAAAATTCGCAATTAGATTTATAATTTTTATCCTGTGGTGAAAAAAACTTCTATAATATTTGCAATAATATTTTTTATTAATTGTATTTTTATATTTTATTTTGTTGTTTTTGTCATTTTTGTTAAGTTATATTAATTGTGTAGTTTTAGCCATTTTTGTTAATTTTTTAAATATATTTTCAGATTTTTTAATTAATTTTCTATTTTAATTTTAATTAAAGTTTTGGCAATTTTGTAGTGTGTTTTTGTCATTTTATTAAATAGTTAAAAAATTATGTCTATATATTTTATTTTTTTCATATAGTTTTATTATTTCAGTTACTTCTTCATCTTAAACTAAAGAGAAAAAGAAGAAGAAATGTTGACTTGGCCACTAGCTTAAATAAAAATAGGGCAAGCTTTTAAGAAATTATTTTGAGTTTTCATGGTTTTAGTTAATGATGATAATAACCCTGCTGTATGTAAATGTAAATTTGGGCGCATGCTTGTTTCTAAACACTGTACACTTATCCTTGGGAATCGAACCCATGACCATGCTGTTGCGAGCGCCACGATCTACTACAGGAATGTAAACACACCACTACTATTGCTGCCTACCGCAGTGGATTGTGGGTAATGGCATACTCTGCGTAACCTCAGAAAAATCCCAGTAACAGTTATGAAATCCCCGTCAGGTGCTTTGACTTCTCTAGTGTTGCTTTCGATTCCGGCTACTGAATCACCAACACAGTAACTACTGTAGAAACACAGCACCTACAGCAAATCAACCACCAGCGGTTTCCCTCGGATCACCAGACGAATGACGGCTCCTCACAAGATAGGAAGAAGCCTAAAAGTTCAGCGAGAGCCGTTCGAAATCTCACTTTCACTTCTGAGATGAACTCAGCGGGCCATTCCTACTATGCAGCACAGTTTCACATCTCTATACGGCTTAAAACACCTGAACAAAATACTCAGATATTAAACTCTTACTGCTGGAAATTACATTTTGGTTTATACTGTGGTTTGAGTGAATTTTCATGTGCACATCTACATTGAAAAATGTATAATTTATTAAGAAATACTTGAAGTGTTTCTTCTTTAAGCTTAAATAAAATGTATATCATATAATGACACATTTACAAGCAGAATATTGTTTTTCTCTTGATAATTTATAAAATATCTCGTTAACAAAATTACATTTTTACTGGTTGGAAAACAACAGGACAAATAAGTTAAACTAAAAGTTTGATGATAGCATAAAAAAGTAAAAATTGTAAAATACAAATAAATACAAATACATAAAAAATATTTACAAATATATTATTTATTTTTTAAATAATATTTTGAGTCAGTTTTTATTTTTCCATTTTCATTTTAGTATAAGTTTGTTATTTTGTTTATGTTTTTGTCATTTTTAGTAGTTTTTTATTAATTTTTTGTTTGATTTATTTTAGTACAAGTAAAAGTTAAATGAACTAAATGAAAATGAGAAATTGTTACTGGTTGGAAAACAACAGGACAAATAAATTATACTAAAAGTTTGATGAAAGTATAAAATTATTGAAAAATATAAAATACAAAAAAAATATATATATATATATTTTAAAAGACATAAAAATATATTTTGAGTGAGTTTTTATTTTCTATTTTAATTTTAGTGTAAGTTTGTTTATTTTGTTTGGTTTTTGTAACTTTTAGTAGTTTTTATTCCATTTTTAGTTTTATTTATTTTAGTAAATCAAGCAAAAATAATTGAACTAAATGAAAATGAGAAATCGTACCTTGGCAGCTATTTTTTATATTTACATTTTTATTTTATTAAAAATAATACAATTTAATTTCAATTAACATTTATTTTATTTCAAGCAATTCAATATTTTTAAGGGTTTAGTTGGCTATAATAACCCTGTTTACAATAAAATATGATTTGATTATTTCTAAAATATAAAAAATATTGATAACCATATAGTTTATTTCCTGTTTAATTCAATGTGCTACTTACTGTAGCACATTGAATTACTGTTCACAACTGTTCACAAACAATTACTCTGTAATTGTTTGTGAAAACTGTTTAAAAGTAAATCTACAGCAGTGTTGTCATCATAGAAACACTTCCTCAAACAAGAATAAGTTGAAAGCTTCTGCAAAACAGGAACGACCCAATGAGCACATGTGAGCGCAGGAGTTTCCGCTCTTTCATAGTTTACGCCGAATCAAATGAGGTTTATTTTCTTCTCCATCCGTCCGTGTCTTCTCCTTTTCATCTCTCTTTAGTTTTCCTCCAAGCAGTCGATGATGATTTCACTCAAGCGTAATTAAAGACAAGTTCAGAAAATAATTTCACGGCTCATTACAGCTGCCATATTTAAACATAAAGAACAAGACTCTGGTCTTGTGTTTGTTCACTCTGACTCCTTGAAGCTCAGGTCAGTCATGTTGACTCATCTGATGAGGTGAGATGGAAATTCAGCAGATAATATTAATCAGTCTCAAATCACAGTTTACTTTTACAGTGAAAAATAGCAGTCCATCAAGCTGGAGATTTTGTCTCAACCATGACAAACAAAGTACACTATATTGCCAAAAGTATTGGCACCCCTTCTAATGAAAGGTTTGAGTACTTTAGTAATCTCCATGAGTGTAAATCTTAATGTTTGAGCATATAATGATATTCTAGGGAATCTAATGTTATAGCAGGACTCTTTTCTATTCTAACATGACAGTGTCTCTGTGTATAAGACAAGAATCAAAGAGAAATGATGATTCAGTCAGTGTGGAAGAACTTGACTGGTCTGCAGAAAGCAGCTGAACACCTCTGGTGTGACTTTAAATGAGCCACAAACTCATCACCAAACACTAATGACTTGTACATTCATTATATGGACAAAAGTACTGGCACCCCTTCTTTAGAAGAGAAAAAGCACTTACAAACTGTGCCAACAAAGATGGAAACATAATTCATGTACTTAAAAATGGTATTTCCTCCTCTGTTGCACCAGTTTTTGAAGTGTCTAAAATAAATGCACCCATTTGTACAAGTCATAAGTACAGTTTGAAGGTTTCTATGTTTTAGAGACAGAACGATGGATGGATGGATGGACAAGCAAAGAAACAAACAAACAGCAGATAGAACGAAAGAATGATAGATGGAACAAACATAAAAAATGATGAAACAAACAAACGGATGATAGATTGGTAGAACAAACATTGTGGGAGTTATGAATCATGACATGTAAGGTGTGTGTGTGTGTGTGTGTGTGTGTGTGTGCGTGCGAGTGAGCGTGAGTGTGTGTCTGTGTGTGTGTGTGTGTGTGTGTGTGTGTGTGTGTGTGTGCGTGCGAGTGAGCGTGAGTGTGTGTCTGTGTGTGTGTGTGTGTGTGTGTGTGTGTGTGTGTGTGTGAGTGTGTGTGTGTGTGTCTGTGTGTGTGTGTGTGTGTGTGTGGAAAGTATGATGTGTGTGCGTGTGTGTGTGTGTGTGTGTGTGTGTGTGAGAGTGTGTGTGTGTGTGTATGTGTGTGTGTGTGTGTGTGTGTGTGTGTGTGTGTGTGTGTGTGTGTGTGTGTGTGTGTGTGTGTGTGTGTGTGTGTGTGTGTGTGTGTGTGTGTGTGTGTGTGTGTGTGTGTGTGTGTGTGTGTGTGTGTGTGTGAGTGTGTGTGTGTGTTTGTGTGTGATTACTGATGACACTCTGATCTTTAACTCAATGCTCTTGACATGCAGCTTCACTCTTATCTGACCGTTTCCATGGATCCGCTATCCTTCGGCAAACTCGGAATCCAGAATCCCGTTGTCACGGAGATTCCCGAATCTCTGACTTTATCTGAGGAGATAATCTGTGATGCGCTCCATTCCTCTCAGACTTCCTTCAGCTCTTCCTGCTGTCTGGATTCAGGAAGCAGGTGTCCATCTGGGTTTCCATAGCAACACGTGACATTATGGGCTGTGTTTACATGATCCATCTGGTGCAAACACAGGTGTGCTGTGTGTGGACCAAACAAACCACAGCGACACGCGCCATTAGTATCCAAAACACAGAGACACAATTACAATATGTGACCCTGGAGCACAAAACCAGTCATAAGGGTACATTTTATGAAATTGAGATTTATACATCATCAGAAAGCTGAATAAATAATATTTCCATTGATGTATGGTTTGTTATGATCGGATAATATTTGAAAATCTGGAATCTGAGGGTGCAAAAAAATCAAAAAAATCTAAATATTGAGAAAATTAAGTTTTGATATATTTACGGTACAAATATCTTCATGGAATATGATCTTAATATCTAATGATTTTTGGCATAAAAGAAAAAATTATAATTTTGACCCATACAATGCATTGTTGTCTATTGTTACAAATATACCTGTGCTGCTTATGACAATAGACAACAATACGTCTGTGCTTCAGGGTCAAAATTATACATTTTTATTGTCGTATGCCAAAAACGTGTCATTAGATATTAAGATCATATTCCAATGAAGATATTTCGTACCGTAAATATATCGCAAAATCTTTTTCTAATTTTTGATTAGTCAATATGCATTGCTAAGAAATTCATTTGAACAACCATTAAGGCAGATCGGATTTAAAATTATTTTCTAAATTTCGCAACACTTTTATTTTTGCACCCTCAGATTTTTCAAATATTGTCCGATCATAACAAAACATTTTATTGGTCATTGTGGCCGGCCTAAGACACACCTGTGCAATAATCATGCTGTCTAATCAGCATCTTGATATGCCACACCTGAGAGGTGGATGATTATCTCGTTCACTAACACAGATTTACACAGATTTGTGAACAATATTTGAGAGAAATAGGCCTTTTGTGTACATAGACAAAGTCTTAGATCTTTGAGTTCAGCTCATGAAAAATGGGCAAAAACTAAAGTGTTGCGTTTATAATTTTGTTCAGTGTATATATATATACACCTGTATATACTATAAGTGTGTGTATTTATATATACATAATAAACACACACACATATATTATGTAAACAAAACTTATTTTGTTTTTAACTGAGATTAGGAGTGTGTTTGTGTCGTGACGTGTCTTAATCATTTGATAAACACAGCACTATCTTTCTCTCATCTCGTCTCCATCTTTCATACTGCAAGATATTACCAATAGCGCTTTAAAAGTAGGACAGAAAGTTTGGGATGTGCTCGACGGCCTTATGGCTGAGACAGACACGTGCTCGTCTGGTAACGCCTATCTTTACACTTAGGAAATGACTGAGTAGACTCTGTCTGACCCGGGATTGTTTAAACTCATAAATAGAAAACTCTAATCAAATAAACATAAACATAAAGTTCTAAACTAACTCAAATTGAAATAAAAAGAAAAGTAAAAGAATATTTATAATAATTAACAATTTCTCTGTTCATTTAATTTAACCTGATGTAAAATAAAAATATATAGATTAATATAAAATGTAAATCGAACATAGATAGATATAAAAAAAATACAAAATTATTACTAATTTAAATAAGATTACAATATAAATTAGAAAATATTTAACATTTAAATACAGGCAACAATTTTAATTTAATTTAATTTAGTTGTAAATTGGTGTTTTAAATAAAATAATATAAAAATAATATAAATTTAATATAAAAAATTTAAATAAATAAAATTAAAATTCATACAAGAGATATATAAAAATGACAATTACTAAACCTTAAACTAAAATTGCAAATATACAAATGTTCAAAATATTTAACGTGTATCATTTTCATTTAGTTTAAATTGATGAATGAAATTGAACGGTATATAATTCTATATAAAATAGAATAATAAATTAATATAAAAATTAAAAAAACGATTTAGATAAACATGACAAAATTACTTAAACTAACTACAAATAAAATAAAATGCAAAATATAAAAATATTAATATTAAAATAAAAAACTATAAATGAATAC
>CM049885.1:1264047-1269047 GCA_027474115.1 Schizopygopsis malacanthus
GGATCCAGTTCCCCTGTTTCGGACCATAAGTGCCGTTCCCGGGTCCCGTGGATCCAGTTCCCCTGTTTCGGCCAGTAGTGCCGTTCCCGGGTCCCGTGGATCCAGTTCCCCTGTTTCGGCCAGTAGTGCCGTTCCCGGGTCCCGTGGATCCAGTTCCCCTGTTTCGGCCAGTAGTGCCGTTCCCGGGTCTCGTGGATCCAGTTCCCCTGTTTCGGCCATAGTGCCGTTCCCGGGTCCCGTGGATCCAGTTCCCCTGTTTCGGCCAGTAGTGCCGTTCCCGGGTCCCGTGGATCCAGTTCCCTGTTTCGGCCAGTAGTGCCTTTCCCGGGTCCCGTAGATCCAGTTCCCCTGTTTCGGCCAGTAGTGCCGTTCCCGGGTCCCGTAGATCCAGTTCCCCTGTTTCGGCCAGTAGTGCCGTTCCCGGGTCCCGTGGATCCAGTTCCCCTGTTTCGGCCAGTAGTGCCTTTCCCGGGTCCCGTAGATCCAGTTCCCCTGTTTCGGCCAGTAGTGCCGTTCCCGGGTCCCGTGGATCCAGTTCCCCTGTTTCGGCCAGTAGTGCCGTTCCCGGGTCCCGTGGATCCAGTTCCCCTGTTTCGGCCAGTAGTGCCTTTCCCGGGTCCCGTGGATCCAGTTCCCCTGTTTCGGCCAGTAGTGCCGTTCCCGGGTCCCGTAGATCCAGTTCCCCTGTTTCGGCCAGTAGTGCCGTTCCCGGGTCCCGTGGATCCAGTTCCCCTGTTTCGGCCAGTAGTGCCTTTCCCGGGTCCCGTAGATCCAGTTCCCCTGTTTCGGCCAGTAGTGCCGTTCCCGGGTCCCGTAGATCCAGTTCCCCTGTTTCGGCCAGTAGTGCCGTTCCCGGGTCCCGTGGATCCAGTTCCCCTGTTTCGGCCAGTAGTGCCGTTCCCGGGTCCCGTAGATCCAGTTCCCCTGTTTCGGCCAGTAGTGCCGTGCCATGTCCCCAGAGACATGTTTAAGTCTTGTTAAGTCATCAGGAACAGTTTAAATTTTTCTTATCAAGTCTTGTCTGTCTTGTCCAGGGTGACTCGTTTGGGGAAGGGCGGCTCCACTGGTTGCGGATCTGAAAGCGGTTACTGAGGGACCCTGGTACCCTTGACTCCTGGTCATGCCCAGAAGAAGCCTCAGCTTCCTAGCCTAGCCCAGAAGGGCTCCCTGTTCCTGAAGACAGCCCCGGAGGGCTCCTGATACCCCTAGCTGCCCCATGTATTTTTTGGGGGGGGGGGGGGGTAGTAAAGCTCCAGCTGTAATGGCCGAGCCGAGGGATGAGACCACAGCCACAAGAACCACCTGCCATGGGCCCCAGAGCTCCCAGCTCTGCCTTGGCCTCCATCTGTTCCAGTGTAAAACAATTCAATTTGAATTTACTGCTATGAAATACTAATTCAATTCAACACTCAATTCACAAAATATTTTTTTATGTTCTGGATGAAGTCTCTTTGGCTCACCAAGGCTGCATTTATTTGATTAAAAAATACTGTAAAATTGTTAATTATTAGAATTCAAAATTGCCATTTTCTATGTGAATATATGTCAAACTGTAATTTATTTCTGTATTTTCAGCATCATTACTCCAGGCTTCAGTGTCACATGATCTTCAGAAATCATTATAAGATGCTGATTTACTGCTCAAGAAACATTTCTGATTATTATCAATGTTGAAAACAGTCGTGCTGCACATTGTTTTTGTGAAAACCGTCATAAATTTGATTTGTTAGGATTCACAGATGAATGGAAAGCTCAGAAGAACAGCATTTATTCGAAACAGAAAACCTTTGTATCATTATGAATGTCTTTACTGTCACTTTTGATCAGTTTAATGCATCCTTACTGACCCCAAACTCCAGAACGGTATTGTATGATATACGTTTTCTGGACTGATCCTCTGGCAGTCATCAGACAGCGCTGATATTTGCTGACCTAACTTCTCCGTTCAGAAAGAGACGATCTGAAGGTGTGTTTCCCGATATAACTTCACGCACCACCCGTCTAGTTTGACTTCCCTAAATAGGCACCACTTAATGAAGCCCTGAGGAGCATTTTCAGTGACACGTCTCCGTTAACCAGCCCCAAATCAATGTGATATTTATACACACGGGCCTGGAGACGTTTACTGGACATGTGTGGTTAAAATAGCCTTTACAAACTGTGGGAGCCCGGTTTAAGAGCTGGCCCACTATAACAGGACACACGTGGAGAGAGAAGCGAGGAGTGTTACTAACGTCAAGAGTGCGTTTGAAAGCATTAGTTCCCCGTCTCCATCTGCATACAAACATGTTTACACGCTTCCCAGCGACTAATACACACGATAATCTCACACTAATGTCGAATCCTGTCACCTGGGATGGAGATTGTTTGCTCTTGAGAGGAAACTCTAGCCAGCTTTGCCATGCTGGATGCCCTCGTTTGGGGTTACGGCCAGAAGAAAGGTCAGAGATTGAGCTCGTGAGGGACGGTCTCGTGAGAGAAAACGTGATACTGGGTGGTAAAGGTTTTAGTTATCAGGTTGGATGTTCTCACGGTTATGTTTGGATGCTTCAAAAATTCCTCAGGGATTGATTATCATCTTGTTTAATTGCCACAAACTGACTATGAAACTATGAATGATGTATTTTCTTTCTTAAGTTGAAGATTTCTAATGAAAGCTATTTAGAGTCAGATGGTGTGTATTTATAATATTAAAGTATCACTGGTATACTATTTTGTATTTGTTAATATTTATTTTCATATAGTCTGTTTTCATTTAAATTTTAGCTAAAGTTTTGGTCATTTTATTGTGTTTTTGTCATTTTGATTTTTTTAATATAGTATAGTTTTAGTTGTTTTAATACTTCAATTTAAACCAAATGATAATTAAAAATGTTGCCTTGACAAATACTTGTCATAATATAAGTTTATTTTTCAAAATATATCTTATATTATTGAACTTTTTGTTAATATTTTGAATTATATTTTAATTTAATATTTTCTGATTTTATTTTAATTTTAGTAGAAGCTTTAGTGTTTTGTTGTTTCATTTTTATATAGTTTTTAAATTAAGTTCTAGTTTTTAGATTGTTGTTTATTTGGCTTTGGTTATTTTAGTACTTAAATTAACGAAAATTCAATAAAATAAATGTAAGTGTTTTTATATTTAGTTTTACTTCAGTTAATGTTTATGTATTTCAAGTAATGCAAATGTTTTCCTATTGTTTTAGATTTAGTTAATGATAATAACTGCATACAAGATTACAAGACAAGTTCTTGTCCATTTTCTCAAAAATAGGAAAAAAATTGTAAGATATAGTAGAGCCAAAAATGTATCTTTTAAAAAATATAATAATTTATGCCATTCTAAAGCAGAATTATTTTGTTCATTGAAACAAAAAAGAAGATATTTTAAAGAACACTGCGAACCAAACAATATTTGTCCCACTGACTTTGGGTAAAAAAACACTCAAAATATCTTCTTTCCCAAAAGAATGTTCAGTTTTGGTTGAACCGCATCTTTAAACTGTTTACTTAAAACGTGTGCCAATTTAGTGCATGCCAAAAGTTTATTGTACCTTAACATACATGCATTTAAAATCACAATTTGCAACAAAGCCTCTCATAAACGCACATAAAAACACTTCCAGTCATACACGGCTGCCAACACAAAAACACGCATGCATAAATACTGACTGCTTTCAGCGAGCGCCAGCACACATCTACACAACCACAGGAGCGCAACCACAGCTTCATCCACACACACACACACACACACACACACACACACACACACACACACACACACACACACACACACACACACACACACACACACACACACACACACACACACACACACACACACTCTCTTCTGGCAAAGCTCCTGCAGAACTCAAGCATCCGGTGGCGTATCCTCTCTGACTCGGTCCCGGGATGCACTGGATGACATTGGATTATTTTCTTCCCACAAAATTGAGCCCGAATGCCAGCGGAGGAGGACTTTCCTACTGAAATCCAGATGTGCACAAACAACAATGAAAGAAAGTTCATACTCGCATTCTTAAGTGTCCAAAATTAGCCTGTTATTAACATTTTTCTTTGTTTAGGAATGGGAGAGGACGTGCACAGCTTTCACTCCGGGCCGCAGTCCAGCGCATACCTCGGAGAGATCGTCTAGAGTTATATAGAGCAGGATGTGGATACCATGAGCCGCGGGACGCCGGCGCTGGACAGACATTTTTATTCTCTATGCTAAAATAACTTTTAACTTGAAACAAGTAGAATAGATGAAGGATGGACAGATACACAGACTGATGGACAGACAGATGAATGACCGACAGACAGATAGAAGGATGGATGGATGGATGGACAGATACAAAGATGGAATGATGGATGGAAGGATGGATGGATGGATGGATGGAGAGATGGATGGATGGCTGGATGGATGGATGGATGGAAGGATGGATGGATGGATGGATGGATGGAAGGATGGATGGAAGGATGGATGGATGGATGGATGGAAGGATGGATGGAAGGATGGATGGATGGAAGGATGGATGGATGGATGGATGGATGGATGGATGGATGGATGGAGAGATGGATGGATGGCTGGATGGATGGATGGAAGGATGGATGGATGGATGGATGGATGGAAGGATGGATGGATGGATGGATGGAGAGATGGATGGATGGCTGGATGGATGGATGGATGGATGGAAGGATGGATGGAAGGATGGATGGATGGATGGATGGAAGGATGGATGGAAGGATGGATGGATGGATGGATGGATGGATGGATGGATGGAAGGATGGATGGATGGATGGATGGATGGATGGATGGATGGATGGATGGAAGGATGGATGGATGGAAGGATGGATGGATGGATGGAAGGATGGATGGATGGATGGATGGAAGGATGGATGGATGGATGGAAGGATGGATGGATGGATGGAAGGATGGATGGAAGGATGGATGGATGGATGGATGGATGGATGGATGGATGGATGGATGGATGGAA
>CM049885.1:1271547-1306547 GCA_027474115.1 Schizopygopsis malacanthus
ATGGATGGATGGATGGACTGATGGCTGGATGGATGAATTGATGGATGAATGGATACAAAGACAGATGGATGGATGGATGGATGGACTGATGGCTGGATGGATGGACTGATGGATGAATGGATACAAAGACAGATGGATGGATGGATGGATGGATGGATGGACTGATGGATGAATGGATGAATGGATGGATGGATGGATGGATGGATGGATGAATGGATACAAAGACAGATGGATGGATGGATGGACTGATGGATGAATGGATGAATGGATGGATGGATGGATGGATGGATGGATGAATGGATACAAAGACAGATGGATGGATGGATGGACTGATGGCTGGATGGATGAATGGACGGATGGATGGCTGGATGGATGAATGGATGGATGGAGGATACTGTGTGTCGAGAGCAGGAGGAATGAACTAATATTTCAGATTGGCACACTAATGAGCCCCCGGTGATGGAGAGAGACCGATAGAGAGCTCTATTACTCACACTCAAGAGATCATGTAACAGGAGCTGAGAGTTTATCCATCTTTTCTCTCATCTTCAGCTCAAACTCTTTCCTCTTCCAGCCAACTATCAGGTTTATCTCAGACTCTGTTCCAAGTGAATAGCCTCACTGTCTGCTGCCTACAAAGTAAGTTAACTGCTAAGTAAGTTGGTTTTGAGAGAGGTTTTAGGTCCGGTTTTGAAATACAAAAGTGTTTCTTTGTTCCTTTCTTTCTTCTGTTGAACAGAAAAGAAGATATTTTGAAGAATGTTGGGAAACAAGCAATTGCCAGCATCCACTGACTTTTTCCCCCTATTATTATTTTATTTTGTTTCCATAATTGATGACAAATTTAATTTTTGGGTTGACTATCTCTTTAAGATCTCTATTTTATACTTTATGCAATGTGTACAATAAATAAAAGACGTTATTGTTATGTTCAAGTTAATATTAAGTGACATTTTAGACGCAATATGGACCGTTTTTCTCTATTTCGCCAATCATTGCACCTCTGATCAACCCCGTGGTGTTTTGTTCCAGAATGATTCCGTTGCACAAATCGACTGCGTGAATGATTCAATAATCCATTCATAAAGACAGCTGCTAAACGTGAAACTGCATATTTGTATACTTCTCGAACTATGTTTAGCATGTTTTTTCATTGAGTCACTTGCTTAATTCCTGAATGAATCAGTTGAACTGGTAAATCAATGATTCACTTATTAAGAGTGATTTGCTGCCACCTACTGGCAGTTTTAGTTTCATATTTAAAGTATAATTTCATAGTCCTATATACAATCTATTTTATATGTAAAACATTAATCTCGTAACATTTTTATGCAATTGCAACTGCATTGTAAATGCATTCGTGGCATCTCTGAGCTGCATTAAACTATCTGCATAAATACATCTATGATCTAAATGCCACTTCTGATGGAGCTTCTGCGTGAAAGAAAGGATGAAACGCATTTGTCCGTGTTTCACTCCTTCTCGAATCGAAACAGTATCTCTTCCTCGGCTCGTAATGCATTCAACTTGTTTTTTTTTGGTCTCATGCAAGACTGTACGACGTTCACCTTACACGATTTGACAGATTTTTACGTAGAGAGGGAGACAGCTCACCGTATTAAAAGCAATGATCGTTCATGTTTTCATAACCGCTGGCCAAATTCAATAACTAAAATTAATAATCTTCGAGAGCTAAGGGGTGTTTTAGGGGCCCTGCATATTCTGCGTATAGGGAGGATCGCCTCGGCCTGAAGTGTACTTGCAATAGTTCCACTTTAGCACAATCAAATATACTATGTACATATACATAATGATAAAATGTGTAAGTCGCTTTGGATAAAAGCGTCTGCTAAATGCATAAATGTAAATGTAAGTATGTCTTTAATTGGACTTCAGCGATACTTCTGCACAATTAAAGTGCATTAAGTAGTTTAGTATACTAAAAGTACAATTGCAGAGCACTTATTCAGCACATAATGAAAATGTATTTGTAGTATACTTTGCATGAAATACATTTAAGTATATTTGTTTTTCACTGGGTTGTCAATGGATTCTTTTGCAGTTTGGCTTCACTGAAATCCTCTTTTTGGTGTTATGGAGCCATGTTAAGACCTGTCTGTAGTTCTGGTGAACCCCGTCCTGATCCTGTATCTGACTAAACAACACTCCTGAAGTGTGCCAAACTGAAGAACCCTTGCCAGCACCTTTGTTCAGGCACAAAAACCCAGACGAGCTTTTTTATCATCACCTCACATTATCAGCTGATCGAATCCTCCTCGCCCAAACAATGTCTGTCTAGCGCACAAAAGACTGGCCTGTCTGCTTCTCTTTCAGAGAATCTCTCCTTTGTCCAAATCTGTTTTGGTCCTCTGAGTTGTTTTTGTTCTCTCCAGTTTTTCGGCGGATTTGATGGCGTTCCAGCGTCTGAGAGCCATCGTTCACATGAGCGCCTAGTTTCTCGTGTCACGAGGACAAAAAAAGCAACACTCATTTCCATTTCACAGACTCTATTCGCAGCGCGGGAGTGAGAAAGAGAGACTGTACTTTGTGATGATTTCATCCGTCATGTGAATCGCGGCCCACAGAGATTCCTGCAGGCCTCTTTTTGACATCAGGGCTAAAAATAGAGCGGTTTGGTGGCAGGGCGAGAGACATTCATCATGCAAAGGAAGAAGAAGAAGAAGAAGAAAATGTGTGTCTGGTAACATACGAATCTCTAGGGCAGGAGAAAAGTGCAGTTCAGCGGTAGAAATGTGTTTGCATACTATAGGACACTAAATCAAGAAAACTCTGCATTATTTGTGCCAGCTTTATTTTTTGTCTTATTTCAGCTATTTTTCTGAAGAAAAAACTTAAGTAGATTAGATTTAAGTTTATGCTTCAAGTACATTATTTTATTAGATATGCAATAACTGATAATAATATTATAAATAGAGTTTATATGTTCATTTGCAAAAATAGATAACTCCATTATTTCATTAACTCAAGTTTTTTCATCGTGCATTCTATTTAATTTCAATCAAACCGCAGTTGTTATTTTGATTAGGTACAAAATTACTACAAATACTAGTTAACTAACACAATAAAACACAAATAAAAACATGATAGCATAATAAAAATGTGATAAAAAACAAAAAACAAAAACGGAGTTATCTACTTTTGCAAATAAACTCTTAATTTATATATATTTAGTTATATATATAAAATGCTACATACTAATTTCATAAGTGCATCATGATAATTGGTGGGTGTTTACTACAAAACAACAAAAAAGCTGCAAATATTGCCATCGATTTTTAGAGAAGAGCATAAAATTCAATAATTTTAGGCTGTAAGAACCAGGAAAAGTTCCTGGAAATCCAAATAGAAGCATTGAAAAAGCATGGAGTAATGCACAAGTACAAAACAGACATATTAAAGTCAAAACAGAACTTAAAATTAAGTTGGGTCACAATGCAAAACACAGGTTGAGTTGTTTGTGTTGCAGAAAAACGTATGTGTACTATACGTTTAGAATATAGAATAGAATTGCTGTGCATCTCAAATGTGTTTCACGACATTAGTTTAGCTGTAATCTTACATTGTTTCTCATGTATTTGAAAACTGATGGATGTGTGAACCTAAAGACGATTACTGAAAATAATAAAAACATGTCTGGTATTACATAAGTGTGGGATCAGTGCAAAAACATACGTGTCATTGATTTGGTTCAAATTTAATAAGCAGATCAGAAGTACAAAAAAATAAGTATTTTCTTTATAAAAAAAGATCTGAATTGTGAAATATAAACATGCAATTCTGATTAAAAAAAAGTCAGAATTGCGAGAAAGAATATATAAGTATATGTAGCCTATACGAGTTTATATCTTTCATTTCTAACTTTTTATTTTCTCAGAATTGCAAGAAAAAAGTCTTTATTTTTCATAAAATAAATAAATATATGAATACAGTAAAAAAAGTAAACAAAGATATTATATTTTCCATAAAATATAAAAAAGAAGCACTGCTTTGTCTCCACATAAAAGCATGAGTTTTTATTTCGTTTGCTCTTTGTAGTTTCTCTTCATGTCTGCTGCTTTCATGATACCTTATTGACATCTTATTCTCTCTCTCGCAGCTCTCAGAGGACAGAAAGATTACAGAAGGTTGTGAAGAAAACCAGGTCATAACAGGCCGGGAACAAGAATGAAGGAGAAAAAAAGCCAAAGACAGTCAATTTTGGTTGGATCACAAGGTTTCCGAGACAGTCTTCAGGTCAGATGTTCCTTCTGAGAGGCTGAAAAAGTCTTTAAGAAGGTGATTTCGTTACCGTTTTCCACTCGTTTATTTCACTCTTTTGCCTCATAGAGTTGCTAACAGCCTTTCTGCATTGATTTTTGAGTGGACTTTCTTCACTCGGCTGTGATGTGTATCCTCCCTTTGTGTCTCAGCGTTCGATTTGCCCGGCAGGTCTGTGAAATCATCTTTATATATATTTTAACATCTGTGAGAAACTGCTCTCATGTCGGCTCAAGTGATGGTGCAACAACCGTGCAACAGCCGATCTGATCTGATCTTTGATCTCATATGGATGGGAAGGTTAATGGGACACGGCTCGCTCATTATTAAGACTCATCTACACACTAACAGGGGTGCTGCCGTGCTCTTCAAGGTCGACTCGTCTCGTTACTTTGAAATTAGATGTGCAGCTGTTTTTTCTCATGCATTTTATGTCGCAGAATCTTGCAATTCTGAGTTTATCTCACAATTCTGAGTTTATTTTGCAATTCTGAGTTTATATCTCACATTTCTGAGTTTATATCTCACAATTCTGAGTTTAAAATCCTGCAATTCTGAGTTTATATCTCACAATTCTGAGTTTATATCTCACAATTCTGAGTTTATTTTGCAATTCTGAGTTTATCTCACAATTCTGAGTTTATTTTGCAATACTGATTTTATCTCCCAATTCTGAGTTTATCTCCCAATTCTGAGTTTATCTCCCAATTCTGAGTTTATCTCCCAATTCTGAGTTTATCTCCCAATTCTGAGTTTATCTCCCAATTCTGAGTTTATCTCCCAATTCTGATTGTATCTCGCAATTCTGGGTTTATCTCGCAATTCTGAGTTTATCTCCCAATTCTGAGTTTATCTCGCAATTCTGATTTTATCTCCCAATTCTGAGTTTATCTCACAATTCTGAGTTTATCTCCCAATTCTGATTGTATCTCACAATTCTGAGTTTATCTCACAATTCTGATTGTATCTCCCAATTCTGGGTTTATATCTCGCAATTCTGATTGTATCTCCCAATTCTGAGTTTATCTCCCAATTCTGAGTTTATCTCCCAATTCTGATTTTATCTCCCAATTCTGAGTTTATCTCCCAATTCTGAGTTTATCTCCCAATTCTGATTGTATCTCGCAATTCTGGGTTTATCTCCCAATTCTGAGTTTATCTCCCAATTCTGAGTTTATCTCGCAATTCTGATTTTATCTCACAATTCTGAGTTTATCTCACAATTCTGAGTTTATCTCCCAATTCTGATTGTATCTCACAATTCTGAGTTTATCTCACAATTCTGATTGTATCTCCCAATTCTGAGTTTATCTCCCAATTCTGAGTTTATCTCCCAATTCTGATTTTATCTCCCAATTCTGATTTTATCTCCCAATTCTGAGTTTATCTCCCAATTCTGATTGTATCTCGCAATTCTGGGTTTATCTCCCAATTCTGAGTTTATCTCCCAATTCTGAGTTTATCTCCCAATTCTGAGTTTATCTCACAATTCTGAGTTTATCTCCAATTCTGAGTTTATCTCCCAATTCTGAGTTTATATCTCACAATTCTGAGTTTATCTCCCAATTCTGATTGTATCTCCCAATTCTGAGTTTATATCTCCCAATTCTGAGTTTATATCTCCCAATTCTGAGTTTATCTCCCAATTCTGAGTTTATCTCCCAATTATGAGTTTATATCTCCCAATTATGAGTTTATATCTCCCAATTCTGAGTTTATCTCCCAATTCTGAGTTTATATCTCCCAATTATGAGTTTATATCTCTCAATTATGAGTTTATATCTCCCAATTATGAGTTTATCTCCCAATTCTGAGTTTATATCTCTCCAATTCTGAGTTTATCTCCCAATTCTGAGTTTATATCTCCCAATTATGAGTTTATCTCCCAATTATGAGTTTATCTCCCAATTCTGAGTTTATCTCCCAATTCTGAGTTTATATCTCCCAATTCTGAGTTTATCTCCCAATTCTGAGTTTATATCTCCCAATTATGAGTTTATATCTCCCAATTCTGAGTTTATATCTCCCAATTCTGAGTTTATATCTCTCAATTCTGATTTTGTCTCACAATTCTGATTTTATCTCACAATTCTGAGTTTATATCTCCCAATTCTGAGTTTATATCTCTCAATTCTGAGTTTATATCTCTCAATTATGAGTTTATCTCCCAATTCTGAGTTTATATCTCCCAATTCTGAGTTTATCTCCCAATTCTGAGTTTATATCTCCCAATTCTGAGTTTATCTCCCAATTCTGAGTTTATCTCCCAATTCTGAGTTTATATCTCTCAATTCTGAGTTTATATCTCCCAATTATGAGTTTATATCTCTCAATTATGAGTTTATATCTCCCAATTATGAGTTTATCTCCCAATTCTGGGTTTATATCTCCCAATTATGAGTTTATATCTCACAATTCTGAGTTTATCTCACAATTCTGATTGTTTATATCTCTCAATTATGAGTTTATCTCCCAATTCTGAGTTTATCTCCCAATTCTGAGTTTATCTCCCAATTCTGAGTTTATCTCCCAATTCTGAGTTTATATCTCCCAATTCTGGGTTTATCTCGCAATTCTGGGTTTATCTCCCAATTCTGAGTTTATCTCCCAATTCTGAGTTTATCTCGCAATTCTGATTTTATCTCACAATTCTGAGTTTATCTCACAATTCTGAGTTTATCTCCCAATTCTGATTGTATCTCACAATTCTGAGTTTATCTCACAATTCTGATTGTATCTCCCAATTCTGGGTTTATATCTCGCAATTCTGATTGTATCTCCCAATTCTGAGTTTATCTCCCAATTCTGAATTTATCTCCCAATTCTGATTTTATCTCCCAATTCTGAATTTATCTCCCAATTCTGAGTTTATCTCCCAATTCTGAGTTTATATCTCTCAATTCTGAGTTTATATCTCTCAATTCTGAGTTTATATCTCTCAATTCTGAGTTTATCTCCCAATTCTGAATTTATCTTCCAATTCTGATTTTATCTCCCAATTCTGAGTTTATCTCCCAATTCTGAATTTATCTTCCAATTCTGAATTTATCTCCCAATTCTGAGTTTATCTCCCAATTCTGAGTTTATCTCCCAATTCTGAGTTTATCTCCCAATTCTGATTTTATCTCCCAATTCTGAGTTTATATCTCTCAATTCTGAGTTTATATCTCTCAATTCTGAGTTTATATCTCTCAATTCTGATTTTGTCTCACAATTCTGATTTTGTCTCACAATTCTGAGTTTATATCTCTCAATTCTGAGTTTATATCTCTCAATTCTGAGTTTATATCTCTCAATTCTGAGTTTATCTCCCAATTCTGAATTTATCTCCCAATTCTGATTTTATCTCCCAATTCTGAGTTTATATCTCTCAATTCTGAATTTATCTCCCAATTCTGATTGTATCTCCCAATTCTGAGTTTATATCTCTCAATTCTGATTGTATCTCCCAATTCTGAGTTTATATCTCTCAATTCTGAATTTATCTCCCAATTCTGAGTTTATCTCCCAATTCTGGGTTTATCTCCCAATTCTGAGTTTATCTCGCAATTATGAGTTTATATCCCAATTCTAGGTTTATCTCCCAATTATGAGTTTATCTCCCAATTCTGGGTTTATATCCCAATTCTAGGTTTATCTCCCAATTCTGAGTTTATCTCCCAATTCTGGGTTTATATCCCAATTCTAGGTTTATCTCACAATTCTGAGTTTATATCTCCCAATTCTAGGTTTATCTCCCAATTCTGAGTTTATCTTGCAATTCTGAGTTTATAATCTTGCAATTCTGAGCTTATCTCACATTTCTGAGTTTATCTCCCAATTCTGAATTTATGTCGCAATTCTGAGTTTATCTCCCAATTCTGAATTTATGTCGCAATTCTGAGTTTATCTCCCAATTCTGGGTTTATATCTCGCAATTCAGACTTTGTCTCACAATTATTATTTTTCTTCTCTGAATTCCGAGAGAAAAGTCTGAATTGTGAGCTATAAATTCAGTTGCAATTACTTTTATTTTTGTATGCCACAGCAGAAACAAGCTTCTGAATATTTGATAGTGAACGTTACATTTGTAGCCCACATTTTGTGGTCATTGAAACATTGTTTCATGACACTGAAAAATATGCCTTATATATTATATAACATTATAATTCAACACAGAGGGAACTCAACTTTGTTTAGACTTAATTGGGGCTCAAACCCTCTGTAATTGTCACTGCTCTGACATGTTTCAGTATTAATAGGGTTAAAAGGCAAAGATTTCTCAAGACTGAATGACAAGCACAGAGTTAATACACTAACCATTCATAATATAGTTTATGACAAAACCCGAGACGTATCCAGTGTTTTCTTTACTCTGACCCTCAAAACACACACACACACACACACACACACACACACACACACACACACACACACACACACACACACACACACACACACACACACACACACACACACACACACACACACACACACACACACACACACACAGTGGACTTTGTGTTCCTGACAGTTTTTACTCACATGGCCTGAAGGCATCTTTGTTAAGCAGAGGTCAATGTTCAGCGACGCTGACGCTGCTCTCCAGATGTGATGGGTGTGCTTGTGTTTATTTTCGTACCCACAGATTGGCAGGGCCAAAGGTCAAGTGACTGTGAGATAAGCCCTGCCCAATGAGGAGAGAGGGGCGGGGCCAGCCACGTCTCACTGGTTAATGACTACCATGTGCTTTATCATCCTGGTTAATTCATAACATTTTGAGTTTGGGGAGGACATGAAGATATATTTGGATCTCATGAAAACCTTTCCAGGCCTATATCAGCTAAAAACAATGTTTAATGGAAAATATAATATATATATTTTTAAATGTATTGTTTTTTATGTTTTTATAGCATTGTATAAATTAAATTGTATATTATAAATGTTTATATATATTTACATATTTATATATATATTATATTTATTTATGTATTTATATACTTATTTATATATTTATAAATGCTTTATATATTTATACATTGTTCCTATGTTTTTAAAATATATTTAGATTTTATGAAAAGACAATTTATTGTTTTACTTGTTTTCATTTTTTTTATGTATTTATATACTTATTTGTATATTGAGAATTTTTTAATTTTTCTTATGTTTTTGCAATAAAGGTATTTTAATTTATATTTTATGAATGAATGAATGAATGATGCATTTATATAGCGCTTTACGGCACACATTATATATATATATTTTTTTATGTTTTTAAAATATATATTTATATTTTATGAGAAATAAAAATCATATATATTATATACAATATATATATATATATATATATATATTTATTTATTTTAGTGCTGGGCGATGATTAATCACATCCAAAATGAAAGTTTTTGTTTATAATATATATATATATAATATATGTGTGTGTACTGTGTATATTTATTATGTATATATATAAAGACACACATACAGTATACATTTTGAGAATATTTACATGTATATATTTATATTCATATACTTTATATGATATAAAATATATTTAATATTTAAACATAACATATTTTTCATAAATATATACATACATTATGTGTATTTATATATAGATAATAGTACACACACATGTATTACGTAAATTAAAAACTTAATTACTAATTTATTTATATATTATGAAAAATGAAAAAACAATTTCTTATTTTTTCTTATGTTATTTATATATTTATATATATATATATATATATATATATATATATATTTATATGTTAGAAAAATATAATTTAGAGAAAATAAATCATAATTTAAGAGGATTTTAACATTAACTCTTTGGCATTATATGATTAATATTTTGCGTTCAGATGGTTGAGTAATTCTCATTATTCTCATTATTCTCAATAGTGATTCTTATTTGAGTTTCGGTCTCTCCGTTCCAGCCTGAAACTCCCAAAACTATTGTAATTGAGTTAATTACTGTTAAGTACAAAAACAGTGGCTTTGGCTACCGGTGCACTTAGCAACTGTTACAGACAAAACTCAAACAAAGCAATAAAAACACACACACAGACGATGACGGCTGACCAATGGGAGTTTCTGCGAGATGGACCTTGCCAAGGCCGAACATTACCCGTGCTTTACCACAGCCACACACCCGCCGCAGGCCAGCCAAAGTGCAAAGCTCTGTGTTGTGCAACTCTTGTCAAACAGAGCCTACGGAAAGGCCTGCTACACATTAACAAATGAGGTCAGAGCAAACTCTTACTCCCTCTTTTCTTTCCGCTCCTTCTTCTTTCATGACTTTGGCCCATGCTGGGTGGATGCCAGCTAACAGGGAACATTTGCACAACTTTCACTAACCTTTCAAAAAATTATATAAATGTTAGGACAACATGTTCTTAAAGTAATGTTTATGGAATGTTCTTATGGCATTAATATTTGATATACATTCTCATAATATTGACAGAAAACATTCTTAGATTTAAAATATAGATATATTTTGGGTGCAAAAAAAGTTAGTACAACATTGAATTAATGAATGAATGATGCATTTATATACTATATAAGAAATAAGTAAGAATATAAATATTCTTACTTATACAGTGTAAGAAATGTTTGCATAATCTTTAAATAGTTATAATTTTAACGAATATTTAAAATAAACTTTAAAATAAGATTTTATTTTGAGTGAAAAAGTTTGTAGAATGTTGCAAGAAATGTTTTGTAACTTCTAAAACATTTTTAGAATTTTGACATTTTTAGAGTTTTGAGACTTTTGTTTTGGTAACGTTAAATAGTAACGTTAGTAAAGTTCCAATTGTAACAAAACATGACATTTTAATGCTCTTAGAATATTAAAAATAAACAAATAACTTTATATAATAAAAATAAAGTTAGTACAACATTGCAAGAAATGTTTGCATAATCTTTAAATAGAGTTATAATTTTAACGTTCTTCGAATATTAAAAATAAACTTTAAAATACGATTTTATTTTGGGTGAAAAAGTTTGTAGAATGTTGCAAGGAATGTTTTGGAACTTCTAAAACATTTTTAGAATTTTGACATTTTTAGAGTTTTGAGACTTTTGTTTTGGTAACGTTAAATAGTAGCGTTAGTAACGTTCCAATTGTAACAAAACGTGACATTTTAATGCTCTTAGAATATTAAAAATAAACAAATAACTTTATATAATGAAAATAAAGTTAGTACAACATTGCAAGAAATGTTTGTATAATCTTTAAAAAGAGTTATAATTTTAACGTTCTTCGAATATTTTAAATAAACTTTAATATAAGATTTTATTTTGGGTGAAAAGTTTGTAGAATGTTGCAAGGAATGTTTTGGAACTTCTAAAACATTTTTAGAATTTTGACATTTTTAGAGTTTTGAGACTTTTGTTTTGGTAACGTTAAATAGTAACGTTCCAATTGTAATAAAACGTGACATTTTAATGCTCTTAGAATATTAAAAATAAACAAATAACTTTATATAATGAAAATAAAGTTACGTTGTAAGAAACATTTTTATTACCTTTAAATCATGTTTTAATCACGACAAGAAAACTGGACGATTTAATGATCTTAGAATATTAAAAATAAGAGTTCAAATAATGTCATATTTTGGGTGAAAATAAAGTCAGTATATGTTGTAAGGAAAGTTTTTGTAAGTTTTAAAATAACATTCCATTTACGATAAGAAAACAACATTTTAAGAATATTAAACAAGTGTTCAAATATCATATTTGGAGTGAAAAAGTTAAAAGTTAGTTAGTTAAAAGTGAGAGTTTTTAGTAATTTTTAAGTAATCACAATAAAAACTGGACTTTTTAAGTAAAAAAAAAAAAGTTTTTTGAGTGAAAAAGTTAGTAGAATGTTGTAAGAAAGTAAAAAAAACTTTTATCACAATAATACAAAAATATATATATATATATATATGGATATTTAAACTTTTTAGTAACACTTAAAAACAACGTTTTTATAACCTAAATTTGTCGCCTGTGATAATTTCACTGCAAAGTTTTCACAGAAAACAACCCCTCTAAATCACGTACAGGACGTCCAATGCCATCTGCACCAAAACACAGCCGTCTCCTTGAAAGGCATCTCAACTAAAAGGAAGGATATGAGAGATCCACATCAAAGAGCCAATCTCTGAGATCTGGCCTCCTGTAATGGGACACCGTGTTCAAAGTTACCACACGGCCCAGGAGAATGAGGCCAGAGTTGAAAACGCTCTGGAATAATATTTCAGCCCCCCCCTCCCCAAACTGGCCTCTTTAGACACAGCGCTCAGAGGAAAACTGTCATTTCACTGCCTAATAATTAAGGGAGGGTTTCGTTATAAAAGACGCCAGGCTAAAATCACATGGGAAAGATTTCACACGATCTCTCTGAACTTGGCGTAAAAAAAGTTTGGGTTTGTAAAAGGCGAGTCAGCCTACAGACGAAACTACATAAAGCATATCTTAAGAGCCGAAGTCTTTGATTAATTATGCTACATGAATTATTGGAGGCCCATTTCATGTTTCAGCTCAGTCTGGGCGTTTGATTGGTTATTCTCAATTCAAGCCTAAAATATCACCATCCAAAAACTCTCAGTAACCCACAAACTTCAATAATGTTAATTAGTTCAGTCTATCTCTAAGGGTTTCAGACTGGCTTTCACAAAAAAGAAGATATTTAGCTATTACACCAAATTTCTAAACTAAGGAACAATAATTAAAACCAAAAACTCGATTTTGATTTTCGCATTGCAAAACATAACGTTCATTGGTTCCATTAATGTGTAGCTATTTTCACGAAAAAAATGTCAGTGATCGTTAAGACTCGTATTGCACGGATTTTATGTAACGTTTAACGTTATTGTTATTCATTGATCATTTAAAGTTTTTTCTGAAACATTGTAGTTGAATGTTATGTCAAGTGTTACTTGTTTCGGAACGTTAAGAGAACATTCAAAAATACGTTCCCATAATGTTCATAAAATGTAAAAATGTATTCTTAATTTTACTGCTTCGCTTAAACAAGCGTATAATGTGAACGTTAGTTTCAAAACATTCACAGAACATTCCAAAAGTAACGTTTAAAAGTAACGTTCATTTCAGTTGGACGTTGTATAATGTTTTCTAAATGTTACTACTCGTTTGAAAACGTTAGAGAACATTTAAAAGTAACTAGAATAATACGTTATAGTAACTTTTAACTTTTAACTTTAAAAGTAAAAGTTAAAAGTTACTATAACGTTTGAAAATTGCTAAAATTGAACATTACTTTAATGTTTTTGCTGACGTTAGCATAAAAACTTAAAATAAAATAAAAATTTATAAAATACAGAATCAGGAATATTGTTTCAACTTAATGGGAATGTTATTAAAATGTTCTTAGAAGAACATATTTTTGTTAACTGTAATCATAAATAACAGCAAGTTGACAGTTTTAAGTAAAAAATCTAAATATTTTAAGCACATAACATCAAACATAAAAAAAATATATATATAATATTATCTGGTCTTCAATTATATTCTCAAAACGTTATTTATACAACTTTCATGAAACATTTTTCTGATAAATTTTTGTTCAACATTCTCTAATGTTTTCTAAATGTTACGACTTGTTTCGAAACATTGAGAAAACGTTTAAAAGTAACGTTTCCATAACGTTTGTAAAATGTAACGTTCCCTTTGAATAATTTTTTTTTTTTTTTAGAACACTTTAAGAACATTCAAAAGTAACATTTTAAGAACTTATCAGGAACGTTATCATATTATACGTTATATAAATAACAGTAAGTCGACAGTAAGTGTAAGTTAGTGTAGGCATTAAACTAGGTTAAAAAAGGTTACACAGGTTCATAGAGGACAAATATTTCCATGTCCAAAAACTGTCATACAAATTTGAAGCTTGGGAGTACAGACTTAACGAAGACCCTTGACATATTATTGTTGAAGTTAAATAATTTTTTTTTACATTTTGAACCAAAAAAGTTAGAGGTTTAAGTTTATGATAAAAAAAAAAATTTATATATATTTTATAAAATATGTTGAACACAAAAAATGCTAACAAAATCAAAGCCATAAATCTAAACAAGTTGTGTTCCAAATTTGAGGTTGATATCTCAAAAAATGAGTATATTGTTAAAAATCAATTTCTCAAATGGGTTTTTACGTTCAAAGACTGATTCTTCACTGTATTCCTGTGAGATACTGTTCCTTGTTAATCTGGAACCAAGCGTCTTAGTCTAAACAAACCAACCCAACCCTAAACAAGTTACGTTTATTATTATAAACAAGTACTGCGAGGTGAACGCACTCCAAACTCAAAATACAAATGTTATGAATTTTAAGGCAGATTTATTCTGCTTCTATATTCAGTTTCTCACACATACATCTTTTCCCCCCATTTTCAAAATTGAGATTTATGCATCATCTGCAAGCTGAATAAATAATCTTTCCATTGATGTATGGTTTGTTATGATCGGACAATATTTGTAAATCTGGAATCTGAGGGTGCAAAAAATAAAATCTAAATATTGAGAAAATCATCTTTAAAGTTGTTCAAATGAAGTTCTTAGCAATGCATATTACTAATAAAAAATTAAGTTTTGATATATTTACGATACTAAATATCTTCATGGAACATGATCTTAATATCCTAATGATTTTTGGCATGAAAGAAAAATGTATAATTTTGACCCATACAATGTATAGTTGGCTATTGCTACAAATATACCCCAGAGACTTAACACTGGTTTTGTGCTCCAGGGTCACATTTATCCTCAGCAGCAGTGAACATGAGCATGTGACGTGGCTGTTTGCTCTCCCTGCAGGTAACCAGGCAACAAATGCCCCCCCTTCATGACACGTCCCGGGTTCAGAGCGTGTGTGATCACTATATTTGGTGCGACATAAAAAGCTTTCCTCCAGATAAAGGCCTGCAGTCACCAGGACACGAGTTCCTTTCTTGGTGTTGCAGTGCGTGTGATTGATGGCCGTGAAGGTTCGCCTGCATTCTGTCTAATTATAGTGAGAGCAACTGCTGGAAATATCCGCCTGCATTCTCCGCTTTCTGTTTTTTGTCAGCGCAGGGGCCCGGGAATGTGATCTGGGGTGTTTGGCTTTATGCGTTCCTCTTCTGTGCATGTGTAACACACCAGGAGCCCTCGGGCCAAATGACCAAAACTGCTGACGTGGCAAACAATCGACTTCACTCTGTAGACACTGTGAGAGCTTTCTCTTGTTGAAGGATTACATTGAATTCTTTAGTAAATAGTTCTAAGCCATGAACTACTAAACCAACCAGTTTAGTGTTGAATCACAACATTATATGCAAATTAAGACTGCAAATCATAAAAAAAAACAAAGGTGTTTTGACTTCTATGAAAGGATTCATTCCATGAAGCACTGAAAATTATGTATCCGAATCAGAAATAATGGCACAATCCAACAAGAAATGTTCTTTCTTTAACGTTAACAGAACGCAATTTATGCTATTCTTCATACATTCTTTATTAACCATTTGTCTAATGTTTTTTTTAAATGTTACTACTGTCAAAAGTAATGTTTCCATAGTGTTTGTAAAATGAAAAAAGTAGAAAGTTCACATAAACAAGATTTTTTTTTTAAATAACATTCTCAAAACGTTTATTAATTGCTCATACTGACAAAAAAAAATGTATAGCCTGATATGTTTATAGTAAAAAAAATACTATACTTAACTTAAAATACAAGTCGCTTTGGATAAAAGCGTCCGCTAAATGCATAAATGTAAAAATGCTATTTTTAAAAGTATTTTTTTTAAATGCAAATTCCCTTAATATTTTAGTAACGTTAATATAAACAAGAAAAACTTTTAGTAACATTCTAAAAATATTATTTATACATTGTAAATAGTTTAATTCCTGAAATATCTTAGTTGGATGTTTTGGTTACACTTTATTTTAAGGTGTCCTTATTACAGTGTAATTATACATTTAAGAATTGAGTAATAAACTACATGTACTTGCTCTATGGTTATGGTTTGTCTTAGAGTTACTTGCATGTAGTTATGCATAATTTATTGTTATTATAATAGCATCAGTAACAAGGGCACCGTAAACATGTTTTTTAAACCTTACAACTGTTTCAAAATGTTAACAGAACATTCAAAACTAACGTTACAAATATATTTTTATGTGAGCTTTACTAAAAACATTCTAAGTAAAACTATTTTTTTTTAAAGAAAATTATCAAAATGTTCTTAGAACATCATTTTTTGGCCAGGAAAATAACTTTATCAATGGTTTTAAGTAAACAAACTAAATATTTTAGTTGTAGTTATATAACAAAAGGTCTTTCTTAAAAGGTTTATATGTTACGCTTGTACAAATAAAGCTTTTTTATTGGCGTCAATGGTTCCACGAAGAACCTAAAACCACAAAAAGTTGAAAAAAGCTCTTTAGATTATAAAGAAAATATATTTTATGAACTGGTGCATGAAAGGTTCTTTGGGGAACCAAAATGGTTTATTAATGGCATCACTCAATACAGAGTATATTGTTAAAAATCAATTTCTCAAATGGGTTTTACGTTCAAAGACTGACTCTTCACTGTATTCCTGTGAGATAGTGTTAATCTGGAACCAAGCGTCTTAGTCTAAACAAACCAACCCAACCCTAAACAAGTACTATACAATAATAATTATTATTATTATAAACAAGTACTGTGAGGTGAACGCGCTCCAAACTCTCTGTTGTGAGGTTTGAGTAGCTCTGAATATGCAGCTTTGCAAAGTTTGGAAATTATTAAATATTCATCAAATCAATTATACGCAAGATGAAAAATTATATTGCATTGACCGTCCGTCTAAGTTTGATGTTACAATCACTTGACGATATACAACTAAATCCAGCTTTTGTTTTGAAAATGCACCCATGCACATCCCAGCCTGAATTTAAAGTGGCTTAGTGTTTGTGTTGTTACCTTTTATGTCAATGCAAACTCACACATTGTAAATCACATCATAAGACGAGCTTGTAAACAACAGCCTACAGTAGGCCAGCGATTTGGCCACAAATGCATTGAATAGATTTTTGGATGCATGTAAGATTTTAAGTAAAACAGAGTGCATATAAAAATGATCTTATATAAGATGACAACTAAAATCTCGGCTGAAAACATCCATCTGACGCTAACCATTGAGGGAGGGTGGGACAGCTGCGCAAACAAAAGACTGAAAGAGCTGCAGTGTAACAGGAGTAGAGCGATTCATCTCTGACGAGAGTCTTTTCCCCCTCGGGGTGTTGAGTTTCGACGAATGCTGAAAAGACGTGCCGGCATGACTGGAATTCTCCAGGCGACCGCAGCTCATGCCGTCTGAATCATCCGATCAATATTTGCTTTTGATTTGGAGACAAAGGCCTGCTTGTTGCCAGCGTGTTATGATGACGTATTGTGCAATGCATGCTTGCATTTTCAAAAAAAAAAAAAATGCACCAAAAAACGCATTAAAGATTAATGCATGCTTGGCAAAATTTTAAAAAAAAACATGCACCAAAAAAACTTTCAATTTGAAGATATCTATGCATGCTTGTCAATGCATTTTAATTGGCTAAAACCAAACATGCACGAAAAAAAATACATTTGTAGATATGTATGCATGCTTGTCAATGCATTTTAATTGGCTAAAACCATACATGCACGGAAAAAAATACATTTGTAGATATGTATGCATGCTTGTCAATGCATTTTAATTGGCTAAAACCAAACATGCACCAAAAAAACTTTACATTTGTAGATATGTATGCATGCTTGTCAATGCATTTTAATTGGCTAAAACCAAACATGCACCAAAAAAACTTTCAATTTGAAGATATCAATGCATGCTTGCCAATGCATTTTAATTAAACAGCATCAAAAAAACTTTAACTAAAAACTGCATGCTTGTCAACATTTTAATGCTAAAAACAAACACCAAAAAAAACTTTCACTTTGAAGATATCTATGCATGCTTGTCAATGCATTTTAAATGGCAAAAAAAAAACATGCACCAAAAAATATTTCAATTTAAAGATATTCAATGGCTAAATATGATAAAGCAATCAAAATATTCCAGTTAGAAGCCAAACCGGTTTTCCGGCGGTGGTGAAAGGGTTAACTGGAATACATGTGACCTGTGTAAGAACAGATCTCCATTCATTTGAGTGCTGTGTGAGAACAGTGAAGAGGGAGGCGGGCGACCGAGCGTGACTCAGGAATTCCAGCACAGCGACCACGTGATACGCCACATTTTATTAAGCATATGCTACAGCGCACCTCAGATAATAGAGCTCGACGGTTAAAGCCTGCACCATAATTAATGCATTTGAACAGTTCAATTTGATTAAATCTAACAAAAGCCGATTAGTGCAAGACTGGAAAACAACAAGCTCGAGTGTTTCCATTAGTTAATGCATTAACTCACAATAAAATATTTATGCATGTTTTTAAATGTTCAACCAGTTCATAAAAATATGTAAATAATAGTAACTTAATCTGTTGAACGAGTAGTTAAATGTACAATAATTAATGAAATTGAACAGTTCAGTTCTCATTAAATCAAACAAAAGCTGATTAGTGCAAGACTAAGATATAACGAGCTCATTAACATTAGTTAACTGTGTTAGTATACCACTAAAGCATGTATTAACCTTAGTTCATGCACATTTCAATTACTAATACATTATTCAATTAAACACTTTCTGTTAATATTATTTAAAGGACTAAAAATGTAATACTGTAACTAATTTTAAATCACTAGACCATTTTGTAAAGTTGAAACAAATTATGCACAAGTCATGCTTAAAATTACTTGTTTCTATAAATGCATTAACTAAAAATTAGCTTTACATTTGTTACAGTATTTTTCATCTTTGTTAATAAAAATACATTTAGCAGTTCATAAAAATGTTGGAATTTAAATTAAACTACTATTAATACATGCTTTAGATGTATTTTGTTGTTAGTTTATGTTAACTAAGTTATCAATAAATGTATTTTTGAAGCTCAAACTAGCCTTTTCAGATACTAAACTGCCCCATCTGTGCCTGGAGAGCATGTCATCCAAACGCAGCCGTAATGTTTAACATCGCAGGTCTTTATCATCCAAAAAAGGCCAAAGGAAAGATTGTTTACGAGCTGCTCAACGCACAGCATGCGAGTAAAAATAGACGTGGAGTGTCGTCTTGCACGCAGCGTTAGGTTACTCCACATGGAGGCCGAAAACAATGCATTACAAGTCAGTTAGAGGAGAAAAAAACACCAAATTCAAGCATTCTTGGGTTACTTTAGCTGTGCAAACAGTCATGATATCAGTTACCGTTATTGAGGCGATGAACTCCCAGCATGCACCAGGACAAAATCTCCCGAGCTGCCGCTTGTGTTTTTTTAGTTCCCTATTCGCACTCATTGAGGTCGTTGCATCATCGCATGATTCAGCGAGGGCAGATAATAAGCCAACCACAGACACGTCAGATTGTTATTACAAGGTCAGAAATTGTATTTGGCAATTTTTAAACAAGTGCATACAATACAGCTAAAAGCGTTTCAGTTCTTGCCAAGTGCTTAAAGAGTATTAGTCACATTCTGTGTTTAAACATGGACTGCCACCAGGTCTACTAGTACAGGGGGGTTTGTTATAGCGCGTACATACCGGAAATAATATAGAAACACAATGTATTCAAAAAGGGAAAATCAAAAGAAATTATACAGCCATGTTTACCAAGTGTACAGTTCCCTTAAGTGCAAAATATGTACATGTCCGGTTAGTTCACGTTTGGATGGTATGCAATACGATTGGTGGCCCAGGTTAAAAAACATACACTTCTATAATGTACTTAAAGTGCTCTATTTCCGCGCACATATTTTGTACTTAACACACTAAAAGTGATTACTTAGTACTTCTTAAGATCAACTAAGTGTACTCAACTGTGCTGTTTTGAGACATGATGAATATGAAGCCTTTAACATACTATCTCTGTATTTAAAAACTGTATTTAGTCACCACTTATAGTACACTTGAGAGTACTAGTGAATGAAAGATGGGTTCAAGTGGTGATTAAATACATTTTTTAAAAACAGAAATAGTATGTTAAAATACATTTTTTGTTAATGTCCCAAAATAGCACAGTTAAGTACACTTAGTTGATCTTAAGTACTAAATAATATTTTTTAGTATATTAAGTACAAATAGTGCATGAGAATAGAACACTATAGTGCTGTAACATATGATTAATCACGATTAATCGCATCCAAAATAAACATAATATATGTGTACTGTGTATATTTATTATGCATATATAAATACACACACACAGTATATATTTTGAAAATATTTAACATTTTTCTTAAATATTTAAATGCATGTGTTTGTATTTATATATACACATAATAAATATACACCGTAAATATATATTATGTAAACAAAAACCTTCATTTTGGATGCGATTAATCGCGATTAATCGTTTGACAAGTACATCATGGAAGATAATTTTTTTATTTAAACCTAGGGGATATTTTGCGCAAAGGAAAAATCAAGGGTCCCGCTCCTTTTTAACCTTTACGTCCCCAGCCAAAATGGTGGCTATTTCGCCCTGCATGAACGCCCAGGGTACGTTGGATCCAATAAGCGGGCATTTCTCGCCACTCGGGCAGTAAACCTCTCCAGTCGCCCCCTGCTGTTTGATGCTCTCGCGAGAACACGGGAAACAGAACTTGTGCGACGGCACGGACGGGCACTGGACGAAATGTGTGTCCTCGAGGCGCTCGTGGCACAGGGTGCAGCACAACGGCACGCTTCCGGGCGGCACCGAGGAATCGGGAATGCTCTGCGGATGCCCGGCCTGTGGGTCCATGCCTGGGATGTGCGCGGTGGTCGGCGTTCCCGACATTCCCAGCGCGAGCCGGCGTTGTCCAGCCGAGGGCGACTGTGGGCTTCCGCTGTTCCGCCGTCCCGCGGCCGACGTGGTCGTAGAGTGCACCTGGTTTCCGGCGTCTTTAGGCGAGCCGGTTCCGGCGTTGTCCGCGGCCAAAATGAGCGCGGCCATCGGCGACGGGCCGTTCTGCACGGCGGTGGACGCCTCCGGCGTAGTGCGCGAATGTGGAGAGATCGTTGAGGGAGGTCTGGAGGCGAATCCCGAGGGCATCTTGAGCACCTCGGATGGAGACGGCATCCACGGCTGACTCTCGCCGTTCATCTTGGCCGCGCTGCTTTCCCCGTCCGGCTCTGGAGAGGGTTTTCGTTTAATGCCCCGAGAGTGCTTACCGCGATCTGCAGGGAGAGAGAGATAAACACTTGACTTAAAAGATAAGTTGAGTCCCAAAATAAAAATGTCCTGATAATTTGCTCACCCGCATGCAAGGGCGTAACTTTCATCTAACAGTGGGAGGGGCAATAAACAAAGTTTCTCAACAAATAATACAACTAAAATTGTGCTTGTAAGGATATATATGTGTATACAGCATGGAGACCGTGTTAAAATATGAGTTCGGTTCAAATATTTAGCATCCTTCACATCTAGGTTCGTCTCGTATTTAGATATTAATCCACAGCAAGCCCACTGCACTTAACACTATATTGAGCAAAACCAAACACATCGGTAGATCTACAATATTAGCCTAATATCAGTTCACATACAGGCGTATCGCTTTGTTAGTTGTAGTGACTTACTATCCAACAAGCTACTAAACAAGCTAAGCTATGTAACCTTATAACCGCTCATAGAAAAATACATCGGATATCATCATTTTTTTGTCATGACTAATTTATTAATGATCAAGATCGAAAATGTAGCTTCAAAGCATCAACACGATCCCAGCAGAGGATTAAGGGCCTTATCTAGCAAAACTATTGGATTTTTTTTATTTAATACACTTTTTAACCACAAATGCTGGGGTTGCATTAGCTCTGCGATGCACGTCTTTATTAAGGGTGATGTTGGACAGGTAACGAAGTACCGAGCCAGTGTTTACAAAGCCAACATGCAAAAAAAGTCAAATGCACATATTTACAAAAAAGGTGAAACAACGATGTCGGATGATTTTAAAGTTAAACGAAGAACTATCCGTGCATGACCTTTCCAACAGGATTACGTAATGTGTGAAGACTCGCATCGCAGAGTTAGAGCAAGCTGAGCATTTGTGGTTAAGAAGTAGATCAATATAATTATTTTTTCAGAAAATGACTGATTGTTTCGCTAGTTAAGACTCTTAATCCTTGGCTGGGATCGTGTAGAGCTGTTTGAAGCTGCATTTTGGACCTTAAAATAATTGGCCAACATTGAAGTCCTCTATATGGAGGAAAATCCAGGAATGTTTTCCTCAAAAAACGTAATTTCTTTGCGACAGAAAAAAAGAAAGACATGAGCCTCTTGGATGACATGGGGGTGAGATTTTTATTCTGGAAGTTGACTTATCCTTCAAGGCTGGATTACACTATACATGACTTTTAAAACGACTGAGGATGATGCACGGAGATATCCTCCGACTGGATGGAATATAAAAAAAATCAAAGTCTGTGACCATCATACACTACGCGATTTTCTATGGAATCGGTCAACTCGAATCTGCAACTAGCGTCGACTTCTCCAGACTGTAAATCTGGGCAAAAATCATGAAGTGCACTCCAGGCTTTAGAGACGCGATACTTGACTAAACAGCCCTTTGCTGGTTCAGCTCTTAATGCATGACCTGTTGTTGGCACTACTTTCTGGCTCCAGACAAAATGTGCCATGCGCCGACCACCGGATGATGAAATGGCAGCGAAGTGCTTCCAAACATTACCAATGCATAATCTAGAGAGAGTTTAAAGCATGCTTTTAAGAATAAATAATACACTAAAAGATATGAAGATGCAATGATCTAGAGTTTAAAAACATGTTCGGATGTTTTATACAGATTTAAACACAAATGCATGTGTTTTTACAGCACCTCAAAATACTGATTCCATTTAAAAATAGGACAAAATATAGAGATTAAAAAATGCTCTGATGTTTTAAAAGACATGTTCACAACATATTTGGACAGTTCTATATGTGGAGCACAATTTAAAATAAGACAATGCACAGTTTTAAAGCATGCCCTGGTGTTTTAACGGTGAATGCATGAATAAATACGCATGTGAATAATCCGGAGCATGTTTTGATACCTCAAATTATTCTAAAGACACTAAATCTGGAGTTTAAAATTATGTTTTGATGTTTTAAAAGCCGAATGCACGTATAAATACATTTTACAGCATTATTTTTAAAGATTGAACAGTTAAAAATAAGAACGTAGACACAAAATCTAAAGCTCAAGAGCATGCTCGGATGTTTTAAACTACTCTAAACGTTGATTTATTTGATTTATTCACTTTTTAACGCCATCATATTTTCATGCCGATTTCTGAATAAATCACACTCTACAATTAACACAGTTATAAAAGACATTTCAAAATCTACACTAGACAAAAATTCTAAAATACTTTTATAAATATATCACACCTCTGAATAAAACCGTTGTCTATTTACATTAATAAAATATGCGTCATTTTATTCGCCACGTAACTCTAAAATGTTGACTAGTTATGTATAAAATACCATATTTTATATTAAGTAAAGATCATGCACATCAAAACTTAATTATTTGATTAGTAATATGCATTGCTAAGAACTTCATTTGAACAACTTTAAAGGCGATTTTCTCAATATTAGAATTTTTGCACCCTCAGATTCCAGATTTACAAATATTGTCCAAACCATACATCAATGGAAATATTGTTTATTCATCTTTCAGATGACTGGTTTTGTGGTCCAGGGCACCTATAAGTATTATCTGATGCTTGACTTTATTTTAAAGAATATATCATGCATGCTTTAAGATGCCAATCCGCTTGAAAGCATTGCTCAGTACCTGTTTTTAAGGCACCGGAGCTGCTCTCGTACCCCATCCTGTGCGACAGCGGTGCTTGCTCCTTCTTAAACCGGGATTCGAGGCTCTGCAGCGTCATCAGCTCCCGCACCGTCTTGCCCTTCTGCGTCCAGTCCTTGTGTCCGTCGCTCGCGTCGCTCATGCTGTCGGCGCGGTGTTTGTCCTTCATGTCTTCCGCGCGTTTGCCCATATGCTCCGCCGTTAACGCAACCGGGGGGAACCCCATCTGCGCGGATCTCCCGTTGAGCGCGTGCACCGTCTGGATGCTGCCGTTAACCAGCGGAAGCATGTTAGGAGGCACGGCGCCGGTCCGACGCGGGTTTGGGCTCTGGCGGTTCAGCTCCGGAGGCTCGTCGGGCTTTGGAAACCCGTTTGGCACCGGGATCCCGTTCGCTTGTCGCCCCCCCTGGTAGTCCGGACCCAGTCTGGGGGGTCTTTCCGACGCGAGCGGGTAGCGATCCAGCGGCTGCGGAGCACGCGAGCCCGGTTCCGTGTGGTTCATGCTCTGCATGTCCTTCCCCGGTTTGCCCACCGTTCCCGGTGATCTGCCCTCCTGGAATCCGTGCGCGCGTTTCAGATGCCGCGCGGTTTCGATCACAAACTCGACGCGGTCCGCTCCTTCGTAGTTGACGCATCCGCGACAAACGGGCTCGGTAAAATCCCAGATCATCGCCCACGGCATGCGGGGCAGATCGCACAAATAACACGACTGTCTGCGCGAGGCAGCGACCGCCGCAGACGACATGCTGCTGGATACGGGGGGGGGGACAAAATATGCAACTAGATTATTCTCCGAATGTTGCGCGTCCTGATGGGGGGGGGGGAGAAAAAAAAAGATAAATCGCTTCGTAGTTTCCCACCAAGAAAAACGGCTCCGAAGTTACGCTCCGAAGTTCATGGCAGTGTGCGCACTCCACAACGCGTCCGCGAGCTCTCGGTGTGGGAGCGGTGACGTCACGGCGCCCCTTCTATTTACTTGATTCTTCGAAGACACGGTCTGCGCACGCGCGCTGCGCTCCCTCCTCAACGAGAGCGTGTTTTTGCAGGCGTTCATAAGGTTCTGCAGAACAGTAATGACCCAATTACAGATCCAATTCAATGCAACAAAAATCCTATCCAAATATGGGAATATATCAAAAAGCAATGAATATATAACTATGTAATTAAGAAGTTATTAAAGTTATTACACAGGATTCCTATATATATTTCTGTGTCCCCAACAATCTTACAATGTTGGATACAAAATGTTAAACTCGCATGTATTCCTTTGATTGAAACATGAATCACAATCATTTTATGTTATTTCTATCCTGTCTGGCATCCAATTTAGTGTAAATGATCAATTTTTATTGACTTTCAAAGGTTGTAGAGTTCATACGGTTCTGCAGAGCAGCAATGCCCCAGCTGGAGATCCAATGCAATGGTAACTGGCACAAAAACATTGTAAGTGCACCACTGATGACTGAGTAAATGTGATCTTAAACCCTCACATTCCAATGCAACGTCACGCGCCCTGCATCCCTTTAACTCTTCCATAACCTCAAACAACAAAACAACCTCTGGAGCGAGCTTCCCAGCAGTTCTTAGGGAGTTTTTACTGATGTAATCAGCAGTGCACTTGGGAGCCGTGTGTGTCTGGAGTAGATTATTCATCCGCGCTGGACTTCAGCCTCAAACCCTGATTCATGCCCGAGTGCCAAGATCATGTGATTCATGACGGCTGGCAAAATGATGGAAAGTCCCTTAGCGAAGACCACATGCTTCTGCCTTTCCAAATTTGAGATTTTTTTTTAAATGCATTTAGCTATGCATGACCGAAAGTGAGTTGGCCAATCATTTTGCTTGGCTGCATGTAGGTACAGCTCTTCGAAAATGAAAGCAAACATTACGATTATGTTGCACAGTGAAAAAGGGAATTATGTCAACATTGCAGCAACACAGTTTGTCTGAGAGTGTCTTTCAGATCAGCACACAAAGCTGATTTCCTCGGGCGAGGCCATGCAGGAGTGGGACTTGTTTTTGCAGGCACTCATGAGGAAGTAAGAGAGTTAGGCACGTACCTCACCCATCCGTGGAAAAACAAACCAAGCCTAAACTGGCAGCAGGCCAGAGATCCGTGAACATGCTCTGCTGGACGAAGCCAAAAACACGCTGACAGCGAGTGCATACAGAAACATGATCCTTGCTGCTTTTTTGCATTTCTGTTTTGACAGCAGGTGGTCAGGAAGGGGCGCGTGCTGCTGTAATGTGTCTAAAACCAAGATTAAAGGAAACTATGTAAATGCATGGGTCATGTAAATCTTTAAGGTGATGCAACGTGTAACTATCAATGCATTTCAGTTCCGCGTAAACGCGCGAGACAACAACAGCAGGGAATGTGAATGACACGCAGAACAATGTTATTCGAGTGCAACGCATTGTTCAGTGGTATGGCTTTAAAGTGCAGCATAAACACTTTCTGCTCGACGTAATCCTCTCCAGTGACTAGCGTGCGAGATTAGAGCACATGTTGCTTACTGGCATTTTCCCTGGGGTCAGACCTTTACGCAGGCTTTCCCTGGTCGTCATACCCCCCCCCCCTAAGGCTCTTAGGTAAGCTGGTTTAGCAGAATTGGAACATCCCTCACCTAAGGCCTTGTCTTGAGAAACTCACCCCAATTACCTTGATTGGACAGCTGATTGATTTTATTTCTGTAGTCTTGTGAATCCGCTCCGTATTGCGCAATCTGCTTTACAGGGATATAGACGTGTGGTTTACTACTGCAGGGATTTGATGGGGTTTAATAGTGACAGAAGTTGCCACAGAACACAGGCCCATGTAGGTGACATAAGACCCTAAAATAATAACAATCATAGTATACAGGAACAAATATTGCGTTTTTATATTTAAGCGATTTTATACATACTCACGTGTTGTATACCTAATGTAAATTCATTTGGATAAAAGAATCTGGTAAATAAATAAATGTAAAATATATGTTATACGTGACAAATACATCACAATAATATATTTTTATACTCTTTTGCACAACAAAAAATAACACAAAGACAATTTTGTCTAGTTAGGTCCATATATATTTGGACACTGACATAATTTTTAGTATTTTAGCTGTTGACCAAAACATATATATACAAATTGCTGTTATATAATAACTTAAAGTGCAGACTAGAACGCTATTAAAAGATTGCAAAAATGCAAAAAACATTTATTTTTAGTATTCTACGAACATTAAAATGTCGAATGTGATTATAACGTTTCGTCCAACATTTGACAAATTTCATTTTCACCCAAAATTATCAAATTATTTTTTATATTCTAAGAATGTTAAAGGTACAAGTTTTCTTATCATAATTAGAATGTTATTTAAAGTTTGCAAAACATATACAAATAAAAACGTGCAACATTCTACTAATGTTATTTCACCCAAAATAGAACATTATTTAAACGATTATTCTCAATATTCCAAGAAAAAAAAGGTTTCTTTTCATGATTATAACATTATTTAAAGATTACAAAAAAAAATCATCCGTAATTTTACTTTATTTTAACCCAAAATAGAACATTATTTAAACATTTATTCTCAACATTCCAAAAAATATATATATTTTCATGATTATAATGTTATTAAAAGATTCCAAAAATGCTACTTCCATCATTTTACTTTATTTTAACCAGAAATAGAACATTATTTCAACGTTTATTCTTAAAAAAAAAAAAAACGTTTATTTTCATGATTATAACATTATTTAAAGATTACAAAAAAAAATAATCTGTCATTTTACTTTATTTTAACCCAAAATAGAACATTATTTCAATGTTTATTCTTAAAATTCCAAAAAACTGTTTCTTTTCATGATTATATCGTTATTTAAAAATTGCAAAAATGCTTCATCCGTCATTTTACATTATTTTAACCCAAAATATAACATTATTTAAACATTTATTCTCAACATTCCAAAAAAAAACAGTTTCTTTTCATGATTATAACGTTATTAAAAGATTACAAAAATGCTTCATCCGTCATTTTACTTTATTTTAACCCAAAATAGAACATTATTTAAACGTTTATTCTCAACATTCCAAAAAATATATATATTTTCATGATTATAATGTTATTAAAAGATTCCAAAAATGCTACTTCCATCATTTTACTTTATTTTAACCAGAAATAGAACATTATTTCAACGTTTATTCTTAAAAAAAAAACGTTTCTTTTCATGATTATAACATTATTTAAAGATTACAAAAAAAAAAAATCCGTCATTTTACTTTATTTTAACCCAAAATAGAACATTATTTAAAGGATTTATTCATAACATTCCAAAAAAACTGTTTCTTTTCATGATTATAACATTATTTAAAATTACAAAAATGTTTCTTCCGTTGAATGACTTTTCATGATTATTATTAATGTTAACCCAAAATAGAACATTAAATCATTATCTACAATAATTTTCATGATTATAACTTACAAAAATAAATTATCCGTCATTTTACTTTATTTTAACCCAAAATATAACATTATTTAAACATTTATTCTCAACATTCCAAAAAAATGTTATCTTTTCATGATTATAACGTTATTAAAAGATTACAAAAATGCTTCATCCGTCATTTTACTTTATTTTAACCCAAAATAGAACATTATTTAAACGTTTATTCTCAACATTCCAAAAAAAACTGTTTCTTTTCATGATTATAACATTATTTAAAGATTACAAAAATCTTTCCTCCATTATTTTACTTCACTTTAACCCAAAATAGAACATTATTTGAATCATTATTTTTCTAAAAAAAAAATATTTTCATGATCATAATGTTATTCAAAGATTACAAAAATGTTTCTTCCATTATTTTACTTAATTTTAACCCAAAATAGAACATTATTTGAATCATTATTTTTCTAAAAAAAAAATATTTTCATGATTATAATGTAATTTAAAGATTCCAAAAATGTTTCATCCGTCATTTTACTTTATTTTAACCCAAAATAGAACATTATTTGAATCATTATTTTTCTAAAAAATATATATTTTCATGATTATAATGTTATTTAAAGATTACAAAAATGTTTCATCCGTCATTTTACTTTATTTTAACCCAAAATAGAACATTATTTCAAAGTTTATTCTTAAAATTCCAAAAAACAGTTTATTTTCATGATTATATCGTTATTAAAAAATTACAAAAATGCTTCTTCCATAATTTTTACTTTATTTTAACCCAAAACATAACATAATTTGAATGATTATTTTTCTAAAAGAAATTTAGAAATATAGTTTTCTTATCATGACTTAGATATAGTTTCTTTGAATGTTAAACAAGTACAAACAACATAATGACTGAGAATATTCTTCTAAGCTCATTTTCTCCCAATATTAAAACAATGCATATCAAATATAATAAAGAATACACATAAACATATCTTTAAGAACATGAGTTCCCTGTTCACGTGTAGTGTATAAGAGTTGGATTATTGTGAATCCTCACAGATCCTGTGTTACTCACACACTGTTCCTTTAATAATTCAACAAAAAGCTTTGTACAGCACGCTTTGATGTGCTAAAGCTGTTTAATATTTAAACAGCACATTTTCCAATTAAGCATTCCTAATTTAATCTTCACGTAGACGGGAGAGATGCTTGCTGCGTGCTGAATAGTGAATTATACAAATAGCATTTAATGTGCATAACTTAATCCAGCCGAGCACTTCTATTAATCATGATGACTTTTCACGCGCGTGCATGGAAATGAAACCAATCAGTGATGTAATTGCATGTTCTGGTTATGTTGTGAACATTACCTCTTGCTCAGTGAGAGTCTCGCCTCTGATTGGTTGGCTCGTCGCACAGGAAGGCGTAGCTATGGAGACTAAGGCCTTATCTGGATAGCCTGTGTAACTAACCACTTCCTGTTTACAATGTTTTGGTCGCATTCCCTTTTCATGTGTGCACTGAAATGCGACAGGAAAACGCACCGGGTCGCCACGCTTGGTTCTTGTCTAAATGCACAAGCCTTTGATTTAATGCATGCACTAGATTTCCGCACGCCTGCTGCTGAGTGTGCACGCAGTAAATCTCAGTATTACCTCAATGGGATGCTGTAAATATTTCTCTCAACAGAAACAGGCCACACTGGGGAAAAGATAAACAACCGTGCATCAACCAAGGTTTATGCTGGAGTGCTACCGATGCTTAAGACGTAACCCTCATAAGTGCATAATGCATTCGGGTCCATTTTGACCCGGAAGTGATACATACACGTTTATATAAAAAATGCATAGTTTTTAGTGAAGGAAAGACACTTAGCAAATGCTTTAAGACCCTCAAAATACAAAATCATATTTTTCACAATTAAAGAGATATAACCAATAATAAAAAAAAGTTACATTTCGTGTTCGGGTCTTTTTTGACCCGGGTATGTGTGGAGTGCCATCGGTGTCAACAATACTTTTTGTAAAATTATCTATGACGTTATATCAGTGTCAAAATCTTTAAAAAATATATTTGTAACATTTTCTTTGTCTCACACACTCGGTTTTATTCATCTATTGACAAAGCAGCATGGAGCGGCATTAAAACAAATTCACTTTTTTAATCAAAAAGTGAAAGTTTATGCAACTAAATTAATATATGTGGTTTGAAAACTAATGATAGTAATATTTATGTATTTTTGTTAGAAATAAATATGTAGGTTGCATAATTATGGGCTGTTTTTGAGCAATCATAAGTTATAAATTCAAAGGAATTTATCCGTTGATTCCAATGGGGTTAATAATTCTCAGATTATATGCTTTTATAAATTTCATACAGTTATATATTCATATAAGATTTCTCAGCAATATTGAAAAAAATATGTATATATTTTGCATAATTTTGTTGTTGTTGTGGTTCATGTGTAATTTGACATTTTAAATAGTTTAAAAAAAATTATTAATAAAAATGTGTTAACGCAATAACATGATAACTTTAAAAACATTGAATTCATATTAAATGACAACTTACTGATCAGATACAATGTGGTTTTAGCTGAAAAATATTACATTGTTACTACTATTGTTTTCGAAAATAACAATTGTTTGGGTCCAAATGGACCCGGAATGTGATTTTGAAGGCATTATGATTTTGAATGCATTATGATTTTGAATGCATTATGAGGTTAAAGAGGCACAGTTTGTGGAAAGCCGTGTAGCTGCAGATTGAATCGCTCTGTGTTTTTATATCAGTCTGTCTCTCTTTCCCTCCTCTCGATCTCTCCATAATCCTCTTAGCAGGCCTGGAGACTGGAGTGGCGTGCTTCCAAGGCAAAGGTTGATGGGAAACCGCGCGCGCTGCCAAGCGAGCCCCAGTTGCCGGCGTTAGAAGCACACATCTTTGTTCTCTGAGACCTGGTGTCCCGCCAGCAGCCTCATTTCTGTCTCTGCATTATGGCCGCCTTGGACGCACGCCAAACTAACGCAAGCACGCAGACTCTCCCACTTCTTTTCTCTTTCTCTCTCGCTCGCTTGTTTTTTTGGTTTGTGTTTTGGCTCGCAGCGCCAGCATCCATCGCATCACCTTCTGCAGCCAATGATTCACCAGAGATTCCAGCTGTGGCGCATCTGCTGGAGAACAACAACAACAGCAGCGGATAGATACAATCCAATAAATATGATAATAACATCAAATCTTACATTCTTAATGCATGTTCCTTATCATCCAATGCATGTATCCTTATCTTCAATACAGCCGCTTTCACTAACTATTCAACTCCAAAGCCCATTGAATTTTACAGGTCTTCATTGGAGACAAATATTTTTTCACTTACATTTTATTCCAGATAAAATATTGTAGAGCTTGGCATGACTAGAAAAATTAATAGTTATTATAAAAATTATTTTGTTAATTTACATGACTTCAGAGGTCTAAAAATTAGACACTACCATTCGAAACGTTGGAATAACTATGAATTTTTAAACAGGTTTTAAGTGTCTTTTGCTCACCAAGGCTGCATTTATTTTATCAAAAATACAGTAAAAATTGTGAAATATTTTTAGAATTCAAAATAGCCGCTGTCTATGTTAATATCTCTTAAAATGTAATTTATTTCTGTATTTTCAGCATCATTACTCCAGTCTTCAGTGTCACATGATCTTCAGAAATCATAATAATATGCCGATTTGCATAATACATTAAATATTATTTATTCCAAACCTGTATGTATATACAGGGTTTCCAATATTGTGTTTTTCCAAGACAAATAAATAAATAAATAAAACAAAATAAAACATTTTAAATAATTATATTAATAAAATTGTATTAATAATATACATTGTAATATTTATGAAACATTGTATTAATTATATAATATTTATTTTGTATATTAACTTTTATTGTTTAATGGATACAATTAAGTCCGGCCTTACATTTTTCTTCGGCCAAATATGAAAGTAAAATGTCTTGTGAGTGCCGTCGCTGTAAATTCTATTGAGAATGCACTCAAATAGATCATATTTTCTGAGCTGAAACATCTATTGTTCTACAGTATGATTCAGTTTCCGGATTCACATCTATAGCCAAACGAGGTTAAACACAAGACAGATCGAGGCTGATGTCATGATGACATGATCTGTTATCGAGGCCGGCTCGTATTACAGCATCCGTCTGTTTCTGTGGATTTCTTCCTGGAGAAGAACTGTAAACTCATCAACAATGAACTGTGTTCATTTGTCCTCTTTTCCCCGGAGCGTCTACTGGGAAGACGGATGTCTTTGTTCTCGTTTACTTTCCCCACTTCCCTGTTTTTTCCTCTCTATGCTCTGCAAAGGTAACCGACATTAGCAGCTTTCACATGGCTTCCAGAAATACCAGGAGCACAGCACGGCAAAGTTCAGAGTGATGTAACCGAGCCCCGAAGCCAGAATGGCACATAATGACAGCTTATGTAACGTCCAGACAGACTGCTATTTATCTGCTCTCTCTCTCTCTCTCTCTCTCTCTCTCTCTCTCTCTCTGTCTGTCTCTCTCTCTCTCTCTCTCTCTCTCTCTCTCTCTCTCTCTCTCTCTCTCTCTCTCTCTCTCTCTCTCTCTCTCTCTCTCTCTCTCTCTCTCTCTCTCTCTCTCTCTCTCTCTCTCTCTCTCTCTCTCTCTCTCTCTCTCTCTCTCTCTCTCTCTCTCTCTCTCTCTCTCTCTGTCTCTCTCTCTCTCTCTCTCTCTCTGGGTTTAGTGACAACACAACTTGACATTTATCCTTCCACAAGCCGGGAGTTTCTCTATGCTTCACCTCGGGATTCATTTGGAAATGTGGTTTTCTAGGTTAATCAGTGGTGTTTAATAAGTCAAGCATCACTTTTATTGTAACTGTTAATGATCAAAGCTCCAGAACAGAGTCTGAAAGTTCAGCATTTGTGCTCCAGACATGAATGATTACTTTACTGGCATCATGTTCACTTTTTTTCACCCACATTAAATGAGGAACCCGAAACCAAAAGAGGCTCAGAGTAATGTTTTAGTAACAGTATAACTCTAGTAGCACACTTGTGAGTTACTGTGGTATTTTCTGGTCTGTTTTAGACCAGTGGGTCTCAACAAGGGGTTTGATTCATTCAAGATGACTCAAAATGATTTAAAACGAGACATAACAAGTGTTTAAATAAGCTAAAAATATGCTAAAAACTGATAAATGAGGTCATTTAGAAAATATGATTTCTAAACCTGGAAGTTATTAAATTTAATTATAAAATAAAATAAAATAAAATAAAAGGAAGTTGGGTAAATTAATAAAATGTAAAAAATAAATAAATGAGAAAATAGGAAGTTATGTGAATTAATACATTTATAAAAATACATTAAATGGAAGTCATGTAAATTAATTACAGCTTTACAGAAAATCACGATGTTGAGATATTTCGAAACAATATAAAAAGTACAATGTAAAAAAAATCAAAATAAATTAAAACAGGGATTATTGAAGTATATTTTACAAGAAAATACTGTTTCAGTCTTTCTATTTCAAAATTCTTTATGTTTATGTTTCATAATATGTTTCTTTATCTTTATGTTTCAATGTATCTTTGTTTCAATGTGTATTTTTATGTTTCAATGTGCATCTTTATGTTTCAATGTATCTTTGTTTCAATGTGTATTTTTATGTTTCAATGTGCATCTTTATGTTTCAATGTGCATCTTTATGTTTCAATGTGCATCTTTATGTTTCAATGTGTATTTTTATGTTTCAATGTGCATCTTTATGTTTCAATGTGCATCTTTATGTTTCAATGTATCTTTGTTTCAATGTGTATTTTTATGTTTCAATGTGCATCTTTATGTTTCAATGTATCTTTCTTTCAATGTGTATCTTTATGTTTCAATGTATCTTTGTTTCAATGTGCATCTTTATGTTTCAATGTGCATCTTTATGTTTCAATGTATCTTTGTTTCAATGTGTATTTTTATGTTTCAATGTGCATCTTTATGTTTCAATGTATCTTTGTTTCAATGTGCATCTTTATGTTTCAATGTGCATCTTTATGTTTCAATGTATCTTTCTTTCAATGTGTATCTTTATGTTTCAATGTATCTTTGTTTCAATGTGCATCTTTATGTTTCAATGTGCATCTTTATGTTTCAATGTATCTTTCTTTCAATGTGTATCTTTATGTTTCAATGTATCTTTGTTTCAATGTGCATCTTTATGTTTCAATGTGCATCTTTATGTTTCAATGTATCTTTGTTTCAATGTGTATTTTTATGTTTCAATGTGCATCTTTATGTTTCAATGTATCTTTGTTTCAATGTGCATCTTTATGTTTCAATGTGTATCTTTATGTTTCAATGTATCT
>CM049885.1:1321547-1329047 GCA_027474115.1 Schizopygopsis malacanthus
CTAGCACACTTGAATAAACGTCTTTTTCGTAAGGGACGTGTTTACCTTGAGCTGTGTGTGTGCGTGTGCGTGTCTCTGTGTGTGTGTGTGTGTGTGTGTGTTGTGTGTGCGTGTCTGTGTGTGTGTGGTGTGTGTGTGTGTGTGTGTGTGGTGTGTGTGTTGTGTGTGTGTGTGTCTGTGTGTGTCTGTGTGTGTGTGTGTGTGTGTGTGTGTGTGTGTGTGTGTGTGTGTGTGTGTGTGTGTGTGTGTGTGTGCGTGTGTGTGCATGTGCGTGTGTGTGTGTGTGTGTGTGCGCGTGTGTGTCGTGTTGTTGCATAATCGCAACGAGAGCTAATAAAACAAACCGTGTGTGATATATCGGTGCTGCTCTTGAGTCGGGAAACACAAATTAAACAAGCAATTAAATCTGCCGTACATAAGACCGAGCTCTCATTGAAGTCTCATATTGTTTGGCAGAGGGCTGATTCTCTCGCGTGTCCTTTCTGGGGTCAGCGCTAATCTTTGTGTCCTTCACAGATTGGCAGCACATGCTGAAGGAGAATTCAGGGCCGCACCTCACGTCATTCACTCAAAGGCCACTGTGCTTTCTTCAGTTAACCCCTTCATTACCTTAGCAAAACTGCATCTACTTCACACTAGGTATAGTTCAAATCTAGTAACATTTTATTGGCGTTATAACTCACTGATATAAAAATGATAATTAAACTTTATTTGGTGTACTACTTGTGCACTATGCACATTTCTTTATATCAAGTCTAAAATGTGTTTTAATGTCACTTTTGATTGAATGATCTTTGAATAATATCAGCCTTTAAATGCAAAATATTTAAAGTGTACTTGCACTTTAACAATCAAATAAACTAAGCATATCTTTAATAGTACTTCAGCATTACTTCTGCACAATTAAAGTGCATCAGGTACATAATTAGTTGTTCCAGTTTAGCAGACTTTACTGTATGTATACCATTTTAGTACACTAAAAGTACAATTGCAGGGCATTTCTTAAGTACATAAATATGAAAATAGTATACTTAGCATGAAATAAATGTATGTCGAATACATTTAAGTATATTTATTTTTCACTAGGATACCGCCGCTGTTATTCAAATACTCTTAAAAATAAAGTTTCTTCATTGGCATCAATGGTTATTCATAATAAAATGTGTTTTTATTATGTCTTTTTATACCTTATGCTGAAAATGACTTACCAAATATTGTTTTTTTCTGAAAATGCAGTTAATTTTATTGCGTTGGATTGAAACTCACTGACTTTGCTCACACAAGATATAACAACTTCCAAGAACGTTTGATCTTTTTTGTGCTATTTTAGGATCTTGTCTTTGTCAAAAATGTCCAGCCTTTAAAAAGTTGCTTGTCAATCACTCTTTATGTTATATTATTACCAAGTCTTGGATTCAATCTTGTTTTCTTTCAGTTAGCACAGGCTTTGTGTTTCTTTTCACTGATCTGAGCTCATGCACATCCGCTTTTGACCGAATAAAGCATTATTTGAGGATAATTTTGGCAAACTAAAACTGTAATAAAAAGTAAAAAAAAACTATATTGATGTTTAAAAAAATGACAAACTATGATTTTTATTTTACAAAAACAAAACAAAATTACTAAAACTTTAACTAAAAATTAAATGAAACAATATTTGTTTTTATTAAAAATATAAACAAAATCTATAATAGATCAATGATACTAAAGTAACATTGCATAAAGTAACATTTTAACACAAATAAATATAATATATATTTATTCATTTTTTTAAAGTACAAAAACTATCCTTTTGATTTATTTTATTTTATTTTATTTTAAATAGTTTTTTGGGGGGGGGGTGTAAGCATATCAGTATAGTTTCAGTCCAATGCAATAACATTAACTGCATTTTTGGAAAAAATTAAATCCTCCCGTGTCAAAATGACAGAAACACAACATGGGTTCTGTAGGGATCTAGTTCTTCTTGGCACTGCTGTGAACAAAAATCCTCTTGCAACCTTTATTTTTAAGGGTTTAAGTCATTTTTCTTGTATTCCAGTTTTTGCCTCCAAGCCAATAATACATTTACATTTACATTTATGCATTTAGCGGATATAACATCTGATGTGAAGTCATTTTTTCATATTTAGAAATTTGACCTTTTGATGTACTTTGGCTGGTGGTATTGATCTTAAAGTGGCATGGGTGTGTTTTCACTGGACGTGAGATAAAACCAAAGCAGCTCATGTGATTGTCAAAGGCATCTTCACTATGCACAGACTTTCTCGTCTTCTTGGCATGTTTGACATTGCTCCAGATGACAGATGACAGAAATTAGCATGAATGCTATGCTTTATGGCTCATGGCCAGTGTTAACTAGTACATTCTTGGCACATACAACACACACACACACGCACACTCACACGCACATGCACGCGCACGCGCTCACGCACACACACACACACACACACACACACACATACATACACAAGTTTGCTATGAAGGTCACATTAAAATGGTCTTGAAACTTTTTACCTTCATGCATTCATTTATTTTACTCAAATGTTGAAACCCAGACTTTAAACTTTAAATATATATATACATTTTAAAATTCCTGGAGTTCAAATGGTAAAACATGGTAAAACAAGGGCATGGGTTTGATTCTTAGGGAGTCGTGTAATCTTTATTTGAATGCACCGCAAGTTGTTTTCAAGCATCTGCCAAATCATAAATTAAAATTAATGTATCACAACAAAAATTTTGCCCTTGAGGAGTTTTATTAAACATTGTCATGTCAGAGACGGCAATTAAATAACAAAATAAATTACCTAAATATTTTTATTGTGCATATATACATAGTTTGCTATTAAGCTTATGCTCAACGAGTGATGATATGATTTCATTTAATTTGGAGACATTCAATTTCTAACTATGACATCTTAGAAAGAAATGTCAGCTCTTAATGCATTGTATTCAGTAAATGTTTTCATCTTTTATAATAGTTATAATGAGTCCCTCAGTTGTCCTCCATGTGAAAAAGAATCTCGAAATCATACAGTCACTGCTGGAAAGGGTCAAATTGCAGAAGATGCCGGAAAACCAAAGAATGTGAAGGAGCGGGGGGGGGGATGTTGTTTGGGGGGGGGGGGGGGGGTGTTCTAACTGTTTGAACTTACGAGGACTCATGAATAACTATCACTAAACAGAAAGACAGTCGTGGATCATCCAGCAAACAACACACAGTATTAAGATTCAAGGGTGTGTAAACTTTTGAACGAGGTAATTTTAATAAATTCAGTTATTATTTTGTCTTGTAGAAAACATATATACAAACATATGTTATGTGAAATAGCTTATTCAGGAGAGTACTAAATAAAAATAACATGCAATTTTCATGATCCCTCTTATTTAGTTAAAATTATTAACATTTTGCATATTCTGCAAGGGGCATGTAAATTTATGAGCACAACCGTGTATATATATATACATACACTGAACAAAATTATAAACTCAACACTTTTGTTCTTGCCTCATTTTTCACGAGCTGAACTCAGATCTAAGACTTGTTCTATGAACACAAAAGGCCTATTTCTCTCAAATATTGTTCACAAATCTGTGTAAATCTGTGTTAGTGAACGAGATAATCATCCACCTCACAGGTGTGGCGTATCAAGATGTGATTAGACAGCATGATTATTGCACAGGTGTGTCTTAGGCTGTCCACAATAAAAGACTACTCTAAATTGTGCATTTATAGTTTTATTCAGTGTGTATAAACATTTTATTTAAATTTAGTTTAACTTAATGTACTAAAATAACTCAAACTGAAAAAAAACCGACATAGACATTTAAAAAGTCACATAAAAAAACACAACATTGAAATGAAAACATAAATATAAACATACATATTAATCTAAAACAGTATCTCAATGATACTAAAATAACACCGTCCCGGATGTACCAAGATGTAAAAGATGCTATAACTGTCCTGTGGTCTGTGTATATTCACTGCTGCACTAATGAACTAAGCTAGCGAGTGTGTGTTAAGTGTATTTAAGGTCACACGGCCGTGTAACGCTGGAATCCGGCTCTAACGCTCGTGACCCGAGAGGAATGAGAAACACTTGTACATTCACGGCGAGGACTGACTCACGCTAAGGTCAAAGTTCACTCTGATAAATTTGGAAACAGATACTCTGGTTTCCCAAAAGGGATCCATCCTTTCGGCCTCGCTGTGCGTCCTGATTTATGAACGTGCACAACCTCCACACAGACATGTGAGCGTCATCTGAACAACATCATCACCGAGATCTACAAACGACCTGTTATTTATTGCTCCGGGTCGTGCTTTTAGAGCTCTACAGATGTATGGGAGTTAGGAGTTTAATATATGTTTTTAGCTGTCTATAGACACAAACGAGTCAGTAATCATCTTCCAGTAAGTGTTTAGAGCCATAACATTAATATGAAGAGCAGCAAAGACAAGAAAAAGAGCTCATGACGTCTCAAACTGTGCTCAGATTTGCCAAGATACTAAACTCTGCAATCAAGTCACAGAATAGAAGCCCGTTTCCACACAGAATACAAAAAATAACAACGTAATTGTGACTTTTTATCTCATAATTCAGACCTTTTTTCCCTCACACCTTTTTTCTTGTAATTGCAAGTTTATACCAATTCTGTTTAAATCTCACAATTCAGAATTTTTTCTCCTGAATTTTGAGAACAAACTTCTTGTGTTTTGTTTCTGCCACAAAAGGAAAAATATGAAAGAAAATTGCGACCTTTTTTTTGCAGTTGTGAAATTATATCTCGCAATTCTGCTAATTCTGCTTATCTCTAAATTTTGAGATAATATCTTGCAAAGTTTATATATATCGCAATTCTATGTTTATATATCGCATTTCTGTCTATATCTCGCAATTCTGAGTTTATATTTTCACAATTCTGAGTTTATATATTCACAATTCTGAGTTTATATATTCACAATTCTGAGTTTATATATTCACAATTCTGAGTTTATATATTCACAATTCTGAGTTTATATATTCACAATTCTGAGTTTATATATCGCAATTCTGAGTTTATATATTCACAATTCTGAGTTTATATCTCGCATTTCTGTCTATATCTCGCAATTCTGAGTTTATATTTTCACAATTCTGAGTTTATATATTCACAATTCTGAGTTTATATATCGCAATTCTGAGTTTATATATTCACAATTCTGAGTTTATATCTCGCATTTCTGTCTATATCTCACAATTCTGAGTTTATATCTCGCAATTCTGAGTTTATATATTCACAATTCTGAGTTTATATATCTCAATTCTGAGTTTATATCTCACAATTCTGAGTTTATATCTCGCATTTCTGTCTATATCTCACAATTCTGAGTTTATATCACAATCTGAGTTTATATATTCACAATTCTGAGTTTATATCTCGCATTTCTTTATATCTCACAATTCTGAGTTTATATATCTTAATTTAGTTTATATTCACAATTCTGAGTTTATATCTCGCAATTCTGAGTTTATATATTCACAATTCTGAGTTTATATCTCGCAATTCTGAGTTTATATATTCACAATTCTGAGTTTATATATATATCACAATTCTGAGTTTATATATTCACAATTCTGAGTTTATATCTCGCAATTCTGAGTTTATATATTCACAATTCTGTGTTTATATTTTCACAATTCTGAGTTTATATATTCGCAATTCTGAGTATATATATTCACAATTCTGAGTTTATATATTCACAATTCTGAGTTTATATATTCACAATTCTGAGTTTATATAGTCACAATTCTGAGTTTATATATTCACAATTATGAGTTTATATATTCACAATTCTGAGTTTATATATTCACATTCTGTGTTTAATTTTCACAATTCTGAGTTTATATATTCACAATTCTGAGTTTATATATTCACAATTCTGAGTTTATATATCGCAATTCTGAGTTTATATATTCACAATTCTGAGTTTATATATTCACAATTCTGAGTTTATATATCGCAATTCTGAGTTTATATATTCACAATTCTGAGTTTATATCTCGCATTTCTGTCTATATCTCGCAATTCTGAGTTTATATATTCACAATTCTGAGTTTATATATTCACAATTCTGAGTTTATATCTCGCATTTCTGTCTATATCTCACAATTCTGAGTTTATATATCGTAATTCTGAGTTTATATATTCACAATTCTGAGTTTATATCACAATCTGTGTTTATATATTCACAATTCTGAGTTTATATATCTCACAATTCTGAGTTTATATCTCGCAATTTAGTTTTTATCTCACAATTCTGAGTTTATATATATATCACAATTCTGAGTTTATATTTTCACAATTCTGAGTTTATATATTCACAATTCTGTGTTTATATATCACAATCTGAGTTTATATTTTCACAATTCTGAGTTTATATCTCGCAATCTGAGTTTTTATTCACAATTCTGAGTTTATATTTATCACAATCTGAGTTTATATATATATCACAATTCTGAGTTTATATATATATATCACAATTTAGTTTATATTCACAATTCTGAGTTTATATATATATCACAATTCTGAGTTTATATATATATCACAATTCTGAGTTTATATATATATCACAATTCTGAGTTTATATATTCACAATTCTGAGTTTATATTTTCACAATTCTGAGTTTATATATTCACAATTCTGTGTTTATATATTCACAATTCTGAGTTTATATATATATTCACAATTCTGAGTTTATATATTCACAATTCTGAGTTTATATATATATCACAATTCTGAGTTTATATATTCACAATTCTGAGTTTATATTTTCACAATTCTGAGTTTATATATTCACAATTCTGTGTTTATATATTCACAATTCTGAGTTTATATTTTCACAATTCTGAGTTTATATCTCGCAATTCTGAGTTTTTATCTCACAATTCTGAGTTTATATATATATCACAATTCTGAGTTTATATATATATCACAATTCTGAGTTTATATATATATATCACAATTTAGTTTATATTCACAATTCTGAGTTATATTTATCACAATTCTAGTTTATATCTCACAATTCTGAGTTTATATATTCACAATTTAGTTTATATTCACATTCTGAGTTTATAATTCGCAATTCTGAGTTTATATATTCACAATTCTGAGTTTATATATCGCAATTTAGTTTATATTCACAATTCTGAGTTTATATAGTCACAATTCTGAGTTTATATCGCAATTCTGAGTTTATATATCGCAATTCTGAGTTTATATAGTCACAATTCTGAGTTTATATATTCACAATTCTGAGTTTATATAGTCACAATTCTGAGTTTATATATTCACAATTATGAGTTTATATCTCGCAATTCTGAGTTTATATATTCACAATTATGAGTTTATATATTCACAATTCTGAGTTTATATATTCACAATTCTGAGTTTATATATCTCAATTCTGAGTTTATATATCTCAATTCTGAGTTTATATTTTCACAATTCTG
>CM049885.1:1334047-1336547 GCA_027474115.1 Schizopygopsis malacanthus
CAAACCTTGAAAAAAAAGTGCTTTTTCTCCATTTTTCACGGCATTTAATACAACAAAGATTACTAAAGTCACTGATTTTTACTAATAGCCCTACCCAATCTCTGTGTAAAACTTGACTTTACATCTAGAAATGACACTACAGAAGATGCAAGACGTGAGAAAATGGTCAAAGATGTCCATCCAGCATATCTACATAGAAAAACAATGGAAAAGCAGGACGTTCTTTACCAAAAAAGGCTACAAAGTGGACCAAAATATACACTAATAGTCAAACGTGTCTACATAGTAAGATAAGCTTATGTAAAAATGAGTTATTATGGATTATAGACTCATATTTTAGACATGAAAAACATTTTTAATGATGGATTTGTTTCATGTTAACTGATGGACTGTGGATTGTTGTGATGTTTTTATCAGACTCTCATTCTGACGGCACCCATTCACTGCAGAGCATCCATTGATGAGACACATTTCTACAAACCTGATGAAGAAACATGGCCTGAGGGTGAAGACATAAAGTTAATTTTTTTTATTTTTGGGTGAACTATTTCTTTAAGTATGTACAACGGACATCTGCAAAGCATGCTGAGTTTGAATATTCATGAACTAGTTATTAAATGAGATGATGTGAAGTTTCTAAACTGTAGCTTGGCTATGAACCCATGGTGTTTTTCCAGTGTGTCGGACCGTGTTTCCATGCATCTGTCCGTCGTGTCGAATGACGCATGTAACTCGCTGTAACTCGTCTCACTTGTCCTTTCCTCCGCCCTCGAGGGGAGAAACCCGGGACGATATTTTAAGATGGACGACTTGTATTTTTAGGCCCCAGAGTTCACATTTCAGGTTAGCTATAAAAAAAAAAAAAAAAAAGCCGAGTTGCTGTAGGAGGACAGCTGGAGCGGACAAACACAGAAACATCATAATGGCCCCCTGCTCTCAGATTCGAGGATATTTTTAGGTCCTGTGTCTGTATGTGACAGGACTGAAGTGTAATTAAATCAGTGTGAGTGATAAACTAAACAGGCCTCGGCTTGTTTTAATAGAAGATGATAAAAGCCGCTGCGCACAGATGCATGAAACCCTTTGTGACCTACAGTTTCAAACACAAATCGCTGTGTCAGATATGAGATATGTGAGATATAGGCTCTGTTGTCTGAGACTCGTAGATGACGTACAGGGAAATGAGATGCAATGCAAATGTCTAGTATTTGTTTTGCAGGTGTGCGTTACCAGCAGAGATCATTTACTGTCTCTGTGAATGTTTGCTGAATTAGTTTTCTTATCATGTCATGTGGGGACTTTGACTTGTTGATGCATTTTACTGGGTTACAAACGGCATGAAATCAAAAACTTTTGATATTTGACATTTTTGGTATATTTGACATATTTGATATTTTTGGTATATTTGACCGGATATACTGTGTACCAGGGTTATAATAGTTAACTAAAACCATACAAATAGTCACTTAAACTAGCTACATGACATGGCAACATTTCTAAACTAAACCTGAACTAAAATAAATATGAACTCAAATTAAATTAAATAAAATATATATATATAATAAATATTGATATTTCAGCTATGGGAACATTTCTCATTTTCATTTACTTTAACGTTATGTACTAAATTAACTGAAACGGAAATAAAATAAACATTAACCTGACAAAAAAGAAAAAGTTAAATTAATAAAAAAACTTACATTTTTACAAACACAAACTTACACAAACTTACAAACTTACTTACATTTTCCCAATTTCAAGTTAACTTAATGTAGGCTACTAATGTAACTAAAACTGAAATAATAATGAAAACTATAAAAATGCCAATAAAATACTTAAATGCTTCAAATTAAAATAAAAAAAATAAACATATAAGTAAAATATTAAATAAAACTATAATACCGGTAATATGTCACTGCTGTTTACTCAAGCATACATCAGAGTAAGTCAAACGAGTTTTAATGTCATTTCATGTTGACTTGAAAAGTGAAGGTTTATACATTTATCTGCATTATGTCATAAGCATGCATATCGATTAATACACAGTTATATTTTTCCAAAAGGGAATTATAATGCACTTTACCAAAAAAAAAAAAAAAAAAAAAAGTCAAAACATTATTTGTTATGTTGCTAATGTTTTGAATATCTGCTTTACCTGACGAATGTTACTTCTTAACAAAACATAAACTAAAATATATATTTTTCAATGCATGCAATAAAGTAATGAATGCATTCATTTAATGCAATGCATATCATTTTGGAAGAATGCATCTGCAAAATGCATGAACGTAAATGTAATCACTGATATCTTTTAAAGGAATGTGTTAGTCCATGTTTTAGCATGTTGGCTATAAGAAATGCACATTTGAAATAAATCAAGTTTTGCTTTATGTAAGTCATGTCAGTGTCAAAAGGCCACAGAAGTGTGTTTCAGTGGGGAAGAGGGCTGTGCACGCGAGGAGAGAGTGAGAGAGAGAGAGAGAGTGAGGCTGAAATGAGG
>CM049885.1:1339047-1349047 GCA_027474115.1 Schizopygopsis malacanthus
AAAAAGATATAAATGCAGAAATATGATATGATATCAGAATTGCAAATAGGCCAAATATAAGAAGCAAAGTCTAATATGTGAAATGGTTGATACAATGATAGTTTAGTTTATTCACATTATATATATATATATAAACAAAGAAACAATTAATACAATGGCGTTATCCATGAAAACAAACTTATTTAAACAATCTTTCGTGACATTCATTTAGCCAGAAGGTGTCACTATATTGACGTTAACAATACATTAAATGGTTCATACAATAACATCAGAATTACATCTGTAGATAAAGATAAAAACTCTAAGATAAAAACTGAGAATTGTCACGTTACATTTTTTATAATTCATTTCATGGTGAAAATAAACCTAAAACGTGAGATGCAAATTCATAATTCGTTGAATCTTGCTATTCTTAGTTGAGAATTTATATCATATTTTATATCATAATTTCTCAAAGTTGTGAGAATATGTCTAAATTGTGTGCAGTTGTTTTGGAAACAAGCTTTTATACGACTGTCTTCTGCAGAGCTGCTTTACTGCTGAATTTTTTATGTATTTTGAAACATTAGCAATATTATTTTTGTGTTTATTACTGTGAAGCTGCTTTGTAACTATCTGTATTTTATAAAGAGCTTGATAAAAAAAAATGCCTGAAAGACAAGCTTCCAATAATAAAACATTTTTGGAAAAATGTCAACAAATTAAGGGTGGAACGATCTACAGAACCGTCACCATACAACGTGTGTGTGTGTGTGTGTGTGTGTGTCCACTGCTCCAGGTGTGTGTGTGTGTGTGTGTGTGTGTGTGTGTGTGTGTGTGACACGGTCACTTCAACTGTTTTCCTAAACCAGCAACTTTAAACACTTAGTGTCTTATTAATAATGCATCACAGTATAAAGGTCTGCTTTTACAATGAAAACAAAACATTGTGCTTTTGTAAAATAAGGAAAACAAGGAGAAATGTCGCTTTCTGCCATTTGAGTTTCCTTTCTGTGACCAAATTAAGCTCATCACAAAATTAACTGAGATAATTAGCATATATAGGCTACGTTACTATTTTTTCCCTTGTTTATCTGTAAACTAAATAAAACAAATATATTTCAAGAATGTATTCCTTGTATGTAGGCTGTATACTGGAGATTTTTTATAATATTTAGTATTTCCCCACGTGTAGGTGGAAAAAAATTGTAATTAGTGCTGCTGTCTGTTCAAAATAAATGAAAAGAAACAAGTATAGTAGATTAGTTTTTTCCAGTTGTACCGAAATGGTATCGAACCGAGGTATGTACCGAACCGTGACACCTGTGTACCATTACACCCCTACTACAAACGTCTAAAAACCACAGATAAAATGCCATTTTGTCTTCTTGTAAAAACATAAAGCTGGACCGTTTCACATGCATGACTCTGGGAAACGCGTCTCTATAAAGCGCCCGCACGTGTTCACGCGTCCCGACAGCGCATGGAGCGACACCAAACACACTGATTATGCAGCTTTGGACCCCGATGACAAGAGAAAACAAGGGTTCTTCCCGATGATGCCTATTCATGGATGCGTAATTATTGGATGGTGATATAATTTAAGGGGAGTTCAAAGGGTTTAATTGGTATTCTCGGATGCAGCTCGACATGATCAATGCCTGTCTCTTTTCAAAGGCTTTAATCAGATCCATTGCAGGAGGAGGCAGCGAGCGGAGCATCAATCCCGGGCCATCTGCAGCCCGCGCGCCGTGCCAAGAGTCTCCTGTGGATGTGCCTGGCTGGCCGTCGCGGATGGCAGAGACACACAGGATCTGAAGAGAGCCGATGAGCAGGTGCGGATTAGTGCTCGTCTCCTGCCTGGAAATGCAACACTGGGAGGCTTTTGTTCACCTCAAAGCGTTTCGCCCAGACACCACTGCTATCTCAGGACGGGACGCCATGCCTTGTGTACAGTATGCATGCACAGTACAAATGCATGCAGTGCAGTGGTGTTTTTTACGTAAATCAAGTGTACCAAGTATTAAAGTTGAGCATGCAGTTGGAGCGTTTGGTGCCAAAACCCAAGCAACTGAAGCAGAACACTTACAACATACTAGAAACATTTCATAATAACATTTACAAAATGCAAGTAATCATCATAAATCCATCTTCCAAGCGGTGTTTTGTTTCACCCTAAATCACTACGGTAAGCCTTGACTCATTGGGACGGATTTCCACCTTCCATACTTCCACCATTCGTTTTGTCATAATCATAAAGAAAGGACAGAACTACAGTGGAATAGCTTGAAGACAAAACAACTGAAACTCAAGGATTTGAAAGCGACAAGCCTGGAAAAAAAACATGAATAAACATAGGTTCATAAAATACAATTTGTACTTTTGCTAAGTTGACAAAACAATGTTTATGTTGGTAAATATGCTAATCTCTAAACCACTTAATGCTTTAGTTCGTTCGCCTATGTATAAATACACTTGTAGTTTCCCTTAGCGCGAATCAATTGAGTCATTTGAGTCAGATCGGGACCGCGGAGCGCGAATCGCGAATCAATTTGAGTCAGTTCGGCTGGCTGCGGATCGCGAATCGTTTGAGTCAGTTCGGGACCGGAAAGCTGAATCATTTGAGTCAGATCGGGACGCGAATCATTTGAGTCAGTTCGGGACCGCGGAATCGCGAATCATTTGAGTCAGTTCGGGGCCTGCGGATCGCGAATCATTTGAGTCAGTTCGGGACCACGTGGATCGCGAATCATTTGTGTCAGTTCGGGACCGCGGGATCGCGAATCATTTGAGTCAGTTCGGGAACTGCGGAGGAGCGCGAATCGCGAATCATTTGAGTCAGTCGGGACCGCGTAGCGGAACAATTGAGTCAGATCGGAGCGCGAATCGCGAATCATTTGAGTCAGTTCGGGGCTGCGGATCGCGAATCATTTGAGTCAGTTCGGGGCTGCGGATCGCGAATCATTTGAGTCAGTTCAGGGCTGTGGAGCGCGAATCGGGAATCATTTGAGTCAGTTCGGGGCCGCGAATCGCGAATCGGGAATCATTTGAGTCAGTTCAGGGCTGCGGATCGCGAATCATTTGAGTCAGTTCGGGGCTGTGGAGCGCGAATCGGGAATCATTTGAGTCAGTTCGGGGCCGCGAATCGCGAATCGGGAATCATTTGAGTCAGTTCGGGGCCGCGGATCGCGAATCATTTGAGTCAGATCAGAGCCGCGAATCATTTGAGTCAGTTCGGGGCCGCGAATCATTTGAGTCAGTTCGGGGCTGTGGAGCGCGAATCGGGAATCATTTGAGTCAGTTCGGGACTGCGGAGCGCGAATCATTTGAGTCAGTTTTTTCTTTCTCTCTTTTTTTTTTATTAAACATACCGCAAAACTTCGCGAATCATGCTGTATGACGTCAGAGTCGGGAACGCGGAGCGTGAATGCAGCATTAGAGCAGCTCGTGATCAGATAACACACAGAGTCGTGAAGGGTTCATTAGGAGCTTGTTGTTAGTCAGTTCTTTAAGACCGTGTTGTATTTGCTGTTCTTTATTTGAGTCAGTGTTATATTCCGGGAGCACTAATGGAATCGCGAATCAATGTGTCTGTCTGTTCTGATCTTCATCTTAAACGGTATTTCTGGAGCTCAGTCTGCTTTCAGAGCAGTCTCTATATTTGCTCTAGTTTACACCTGTTCAAAAAAGACCGCAATCGCGAATCATTTGATCAGTTGTGTGAAACCCGACTCACTCTGAACGAAGCTTTCAGCGAGGAGATTTGTACGGTGGCCGAGAGAGCTCGAACGCGCTGCAACTGAGTCAGTTCGGGAATACACATGCAAATCAAAAAAAAAAGCACCAGCAAATCAATTGAAAACATCTTCAGATCGGTTTTGACAGCACACACGCTGCAAATCCTCACAACTAGGTGTCGATCGGGACCGGAGCTCAACACATGTGCTTCAGTGTTTCGGGACCACTAGTTATTCCCGCTGATAAAAGATCATCTGTAATCATGCCTCAAAACATCAGATTCGGGATCCGCGGAGCCGAAGCACTTGAGTCAGACGCGACCGCGAGCGCAAAACTATCTCCTCCGCGAGTTACTTGTGTTCGGGTATTTAAACCGCGGCTAGATCGCGATAAATTGAGTCACGTGGTGGACCGCATAACGTGACGAATCATTTAGTCACGTTAAACGGGAGCGCGAATGTTCAGTGTAAAAAACCTTCATAATGACTTGATTGTCAGATCGGATGACCGCAAGTGCTGTTGTTGATATTTGATGAAATATAAATAATCGCTTTTATTATGAAGAAAGCTATCAAGCTATGGTTTTATTTATTTAGAATAATAATGTAATATTACTAAAATATTATGACGTTAAGTGAATGCTCTAATCAAATGATTAACTATTTATTATTTTAAGCTCTATATTATAAAATTAACACTAACGAATACTGATAAGGGTTCAATAGGAGCTTGTTTTTGGTCTTTCAAATAAAATTTTAATATTAAGCGGAACAAATTATATTAATAATACTTACGAAATAAAAATAATATATTTTAAATGAGGCAGTTGTAAAATGAATAAAATTACATATTTTTTTAAATTTAGAATAATAAGCGTGTGTATACTAATAAACTGTCGCCTTCTTAAGAAATGCTAATCAACTGATTAACGGTATTTATGGAGCTATTTTAAACTATATTATAATGTTAACACTAATGAATACTGATAAAATAATGTTTTTCTTAAAAATAAAATTGTAATATTAAGAAAAAATAATATTAATAAATACTTACGAAATAACAAATATATTTTAAATAATGTTGTAATGAATGAAATAAAAATATTAAGACTAATAAATATGAATAAAATAAATTTTTATTTTTATTTAAAATAATACTATTGTTCAATTTCCAAGGATACATGAATGGTAAAATGTATACCACTTTGGATAAAGTGTCTGCCAAATGCATAACTGTGAATATGTCCAGATGAAGCATTCACAGAAAGAGCAGACAGCAGAGTAGTGTTGATTTCTGTTGTGTAGTCTGAGTTTCTGTCGGTGTAATAAGTGTGTGATGCAGCAGCAGCTACCCCTACTGAACACAGAAACCTCGTCTCACACTTACAGGTTTATTCTTGTAATTCAACGTGTCACAAACACCGTTTCTGACACATTCAGTGGTTTTGACACCTCAACCGTTCTCACCTTCACAGCTGACAGCGTCGGAGAAACAGGGAGCAGGTGTCGAGCTCTCTTTCCATTATCCAGGAGCCGGATTTCTGAGAGAGAGAGAGAGAGAGATGCTGTGTGCTGATCAGTGTCGGGGGGGTAACGCATTACAAGTAACGCCAGTTTTACGTAATAATATTACTGTTTTCAAGTAACTAGTAAAGTAACACATTACTTTTTAATTTAAATTTGAGTTATTTGTCTCCATTTATTGATGACTGCGCCGTGTGAACATGATCTACTGTAGATCTAATCTAGACTAAATATGAATGTGTATTATTAATCCCACTCACAAAAAACAGATTCAGTATTCATCAAAATGATTAAAACAGTGAAATACAAAACTCAGAATATGATGCAAACCTGCAATAATTAAACATGTTAAACAACACAAATATATCTAATCTCATTTTATTAACCGATGTGTTTGCTGGCTGATCTTTGATGATCAGTTCAATCACATTAATAATCAAAAATTACTTTAGATAAATGAACATTGTTTTTTAATTGCTGAAGAGTGTTGAACTTCTTCTGTGTTCTTCTGTACAGACGTGATTTACTCGGCCTTCAGTCTGAGGTTTATTCATTACACCTTTTTGGTGTGAAAAGCTTTTATTTTTGCTTAAATATAACTTCTTGTATTAAAAACAAACAATCAAGTCCTGCTCATATTTAAAAGTAACGCAAAAGTAATGTAAACACATTACTTTCCCATAAAAAGTAACTAAGTAACATAATTAGTTACTTTTCTAAGAGTAACGCAATATTGTAACACATTACTTTCCATAAAAAGTAACTAAGTAACATAATTAGTTACTTTTTAGAGAGTAACGCAATAGTGTAACACTTTACTTTCCATAAAAATAACTAAGTACCGTAATTAGTAACTTTTCAAGAGAGTAACGCAATATTGAAACACATTACTTTCCATAAAAAGTAACTAAGTAACGTAATTAGTTACTTTTTTAGAGAGTAACGCAATATTGTAACGCCATTACTTTCCATAAAAAGTAATAAGTAACGTAATTTCCATAAAAAGTAACTAAGTAACGTTATTAGACTTTTCTAGAGAGTAACGCAATATTGTAACACATTACTTTCCATAAAAAGTAACTAAGTAACGTTATTAGTTACTTTTTTAGAGAGTAACGCAATATTGTAACGCATTACTTTCCATAAAAAGTAACTAAGTAACGTAATTTCCATAAAAAGTATAATAAGAACGTTATTAGTAACTTTTCTAGAGAGTAACGCAATATTGTAACGCATTACTTTCCATAAAAAGTAAACTAAGTAACGTAATTACTTTTTTAGAGTATAACGCAATATTTGTAACACATTACTTTCCATAAAAAGTAACTAAGTAACGTTATAGTTACTTTTTTAAGAGAGTAACGCAATATTGTACGCATTACTTTCCATAAAAAGTAACTAAGTAACGTTATTAGTAACTTTTCTAGAGAGTAACGCAATATTGTAACACATTACTTTCCATAAAAAGTAACTAAGTAACGTAATTAGTTATTTTTTAGAGAGTAACGCAATATTGTAACACATTACTTTCCATAAAAGTAACTAAGTAACGATATTAGTTACTTTTCTAGAGAGTAACGCAATATTGTAACACATTACTTTCCATAACAAAGTAACTAAGTAACGTAATTAGTTACTTTTTTAGAGAGTAACGCAATATTGTAACACATTACTTTCCATAAAAAGTAACTAAGTAACGTAATTAGTTACTTTTATAAGAGTACGCATATACGTAATATATTGTAACACTTTACTTTCCATACAAAGTAACTAAGTAACGTTATTAGTTACTTTTTTAGAGAGTAACGCAATATTGTAACACATTACTTTCCATAAAAGTAACTAAGTAACGTTATTAGTTATTTTCTAGAGAGTAACGCCAATATTGTAAGGCATTACTTTCCATAAAAAGTAACTAATAACGTAATTAGTACTTTTTTAGAGAGTAACGCAATATTGTAACGCATTATTTCCATAAAAAGTAACTAAAGTAACGTTATTAGTAACTTTTCTAGAGAGTAACGCAATATTGTAACACATTACTTTCCATAAAAAGTAACTAAGTAACGTAATTAGTTACTTTTTAGAGAGTAACGCATATTGTTAACATTACTTTCCATAAAAAGTAACTAAGTAACGTTATTAGTTACTTTTTTAGAGAGTAACGCCAATATTGTAACACATTACTTTCCATAAAAAAGTAACTAAGTAACGTTATTAGTTACTTTTCTAGAGAGTAACGCAATATTGTAACACATTACTTTCCATAAAAAAGTAACTAAGTAACGTAATTAGTTACTTTTTTAGAGAGTAACGCAATATTGTAACACATTACTTTCCATAAAAAGTAACTAAGTAACGTAATTAGTTACTTTTATAGAGGTAACGCAATATTGTAACACATTACTTTCCATAAAAAGTAACTAAGTAACGTTATAGTTACTTTTTTAGAGAGTAAACGCAATATTTGTAACACATTACTTTCATAAAAAGTAACTAAGTAACGTTATTAGTTACTTTTCTAGAGAGTAACGCAATATTGTAAGGCATTACTTTCCATAAAAAGTAACTAAGTAACGTTATTAGTTACTTTTTTAGAGAGTAACGCAATATTGTAACACATTACTTTCCATAAAAAGTAACTAAGTAACGTTATTAGTTACTTTTTTAGAGAGTAACGCAATATTGTAACGCATTACTTTTAAAAGTATCTTTCCCCGACACTGGTGTTGACCATGAAACCCGGGCAACTGAGGCTTTATGGAAACAACACGCCAGCATACACTCACAAACAAGACCCCAAACCCCCCCCCCAACCCAAACCCCCCCCCCCCCCCCCCCCCCCCCCCCCCGGTAATGATGAAGAAGCCCTTGGACGTGGCCTACATCTCCACGACGTGTTCCTCCTTGAAAACACATTGGATGACATCAGTTAGCTCTGGGTTCGTGGAAAAAATACAGCCTCTGCTGCTATTAAGGCCTTTGGGCGGACGATCCTTCCTGGGCAGCGGCTCAGCTCGTGGTGTGTTTTATTCCAGTCGTAATGGCAGATGTGTGTCTCCTGGCAGGACTCACGTGCCAGACTTCACAATAAACAGCTGCAGCTTTGGGTAAAAATACTCACACTTCTGTCAGTGAAGAGGAGGTGGATCCACTCCAACCACAAGCACAAGCACCGGATCCGTGTTCGGTTGAAAGGATGGAGAAAAACGAGTTCATAAACTCATTTTACCATGCAATGAATGTGATGGAGATGTTTAGCATCAAACGTTTCAATACAATACAAATGCATGGTGATTAATGCAAACAGTCTTAATTTACTTAATGTCCTTTACCTTGTAAATGAACCCAGTGGAGATAAATACATGTAATAAATAAATAAATGTATATATATTAGTGCTGTCAAACAATGAATCGCATCCAAAATAAACATTATATATGTAAATGAATGTGAGTTGATGAATGATTATCGTATTTTCACACGGTACTTCAAAGTATAACAACATAAAAAATACATTTGAATAAAAATCACATCATAACATTAGTCCATATGGCTTTATTAGCAATAGAAACAATAAAAGTGTCCATGCAATTAAAATTTAAGGCATAAAAACATAGAAATGCACCATGAAATATGTTTATATAACTAATATTTGATCATAAAATATTCAAATATCAATCTTGAGGATGAAGCCTGAGCGTGGTTTGTGTATCTAATAATTTAATTTAGTTATTAAATATAATTACAGCTGTTGTTTTTTAAAAGTAAATTAAATTTTGTCTTCGTTAATTTAATTTAAAAATGAAATAAATGAATTATATAGAGAGAGAAAGAGAGAGAGTTATAGTTAAATCATTTAAATAAAAGTGATTTATATAGATATATTGTGTTGTATAAAATAAAAAATTAATAAAAGAAAGGGTTAATCATTTATATGCACATATTTGGGAGTTATTAATACAAAATAACACATTTAAAAGATAATTGAAATAGTATAGGCCTGTGTATTTTAGGGAAGTCCTTTTTTCAGTTGCTTTTAAATATTGAAATACGTTTTTAAAATTATGTTTAAATGCTACAGAACTTCTCAAAATATTTTTTTAAATGTAATAAATAATCTAACTAATAATCAAAATATTACACAAAAAGTCCGCCTCTTTGTTTTGAACTGTCTGATAATATTCCTCCGTGGATCTTTACTGCCACCTGCTGTACAAAGAGAATAAATCATTGTTTTTAAGGACGGATTAAAAAAAATATATTTTATTTTCCACATAATGATATAATATTATTTCCTTGTTTGATCACCGCTCGCGCTCGAGTGAAGAGCTCGTGAGTGTTTTGTGTATTTCTGATCAGGCGGAAGCAGCTGTCACCGGGTTTGACGTCACTGGGGTCTTTCCTCGTGTGGCTCTCCGTGAGGGTCACGCAGTCGCTCTGATCGCTGTTATTATTATTATTATTTCTCGGCTCTGATATCGTGTCGTGTTGTTCTGGTCTCTCGTCATGATGGGCGGCAGCAGCAGCAGGATCGCGGCTGGTTTGGGCGCGGCGCTCTTTGTCGGTTACTGCATTTATTTCGACAGAAAGAGACGGAGTGACCCGAACTACAAGAACAAACTACGAGAACGTGAGAGCATCTATCTATCTATCTATCTGTCTGTCTGTCTATCTGTCTCTCTGTCTATATGTCTGTCTGTCTGTCTATCTCTCTATATGTCTGTCTGTCTCTCTGTCTGTCTGTCTGTCTGTCAGTGTC
>CM049885.1:1354047-1363664 GCA_027474115.1 Schizopygopsis malacanthus
TTAATGTTAACATTACTGGAAAAGCAAAAACTTTACAAACATGAGGTGAAAGTTACCATTTTAAGCTACATATGCGAAAAAAATAATTGTTCAAAATTAATAAAATGTGAATAAACCATAAAACCGAGGTTTTGTTTTACGCTAAATTATGTAACGGCTGTCGGGACGGATTTCCCGGGAAACTGCGTGCTCGCGTCATTCAGAAAAGTAGTTCAGGCTACTAACAACCGCACTTAGAAAAGCGTTTGCTCACACGCGACACTCATAATAAATCACGAATCGACAGTTTCAAATAATCACGTTTATGTTAACAAAACAATGCCGATCTCTAATCCAGTTACTGCTTTGGTCTATGTGTCTATAAATAGCCTTCCAAGTCGAAACTTAGTTCTCTGATATGAATAGTAATCGTTGGCAAACTTGTGAAACATTTTAAAACAATTAATTTCAACAAGTAAAAGCGTCATATAAGCTCATTTGACATTATTTGCAGTTATCCGTCTCCCTTCGGTTCGATGTCTTATTTTAATTCGAGCTGATAATTATCTGTAATATTGATCAGCGATGCAAAACATCAAATTCATCCGCGTGGCGCCGAAGCGCAACCCACGTGACGAGCAAAACAATCTACCTCCGCGAGTGATTTGTAGTTTTAGAGAAACAAATGTTAATTAAAAGATAGTATGATTTGTTATTAAAAAAAAGACAGACACATATGTGTTTAATCACACTTTTAATTGTGACATAAGAACACCAAACTTGTAAAAATATAAGTAAAAGCATTAAATATGAACATTTGGTTTCTTTGTCTTGTGTTTAATTTTCTTTTTCACTGCTTTGCCTCGTTTGGCCGCAGGATCAGCCATCTCTCCTTTGAACGATGACGCTGCGGTGTGTGTCTTGAAGCTCTTTCCTCCCGTCTTATTTCTGATGTCCTGCTTTGACTCTTTGAATCTTGACGGTCGTCCGGGGGGGGTTTTCTTCTCTTTTTCCTTCTTCACAGATCGCTTGACTCGGATGTTTCGATCTATTAATCTGGAGCCGTCGAGTTTCAGTGCCAACATCACCGAATCTGGGCTCTGAAACAGAAGGAAGCATTTCTGAGGGTTTGACCACATTTCAGATCATTAAACATGAATTGGAATTTCGAATTAATTCGAATTTTATTTCCAGAACTGCTCTATTAACACTGTAAAACCTGATGTGTAAAATAATGAGAATTTTTTAGTATATATATATATATTTTTTTTTTTTTTCTTTAAGGGGACATTATTTTTAACCTTTAGACAATAGAGAACCCTTTCTTTTTTCTCTTCTAAAGAAGGGGTGCCAGTACTTTTGTCCATATAATGAATGTACAAGTCATTAGTGTTTGGTGATGAGTTTGTGGCTCATTTAAAGTCACACCAGAGGTGTTCAGCTGCTTTCTGCAGACCAGTCAAGTTCTTCCACACTGACTGAATCATCATTTCTCTTTGAGTCTTGTCTTAACACAGAGACACTGTCATGTTAGAATAGAAAAGAGTCCTGCTATAACATTAGATTCCCTAGAATATCATTATATGCTGAAACATTAAGATTTACACTCATGGAGATTACTAAAGCACTCAAACCTTTCATTAGAAGGGTGCCAATACTTTTGGCAGTATAGCGTATGATACAGTAGGCTTTACCTCAAACAAGACGTATCCGAAGCCCTTCCCCATCCCAGACGCTCGGTCTCGCACCAAACGCACCGCCTCCACCGTCTCCACACTCTCCTCGAAGTGTTCACGCAGCGGGAGCTCCATTATATCTGCAGAGAAACACACACCGTGTTCATAAGAGAAACGATGGCGTCACAGAAGATTCACGAGCACTGGTACTCACCGTACGGTAGATTTCCCACAAATATGGACCGTTTATGATCATGCTGTGCGGGGAAAAATGATTGATTATTATACAAACGCTTCTAAAATCAGCTGAATTATATTAAAAGCATTATTTAAGACACGCACGCCGCTGTGCTGAGAGACGCGGTCCACTCGGACATGAAACCCCGGCTGAATCTCCTGCCCGTTCCTGCACAAATATAACAATATATCTGGATTATTCAAACTGAATAAACATCACAATAATCCACACCACTCCAGTTATTATGGATTATTGATTTGAGTTAAAAACGTCTTAATGCTGGATTAGTTTCAGCTTTTGTCTTCTCCAGATGTTGAGTGGAGTGGTGTGATGTTTTTATCAGACTCTCATTCTGACGGCACCCATTCACTTCCATTGCTGAGACACTGATGAAGACACAAACTCATCCTGATCTCGGATGACCTGAAGGCGAGCACGTTTTCAGCTAATGCTCATTTTCGGCTGAACTATTTCTTTAATTTAAAAGTCATCAATCAATCTGAACTGCTGTAATTAAAGCTTTTATTATGCAGTCACTGCATAAACTCGTACCATTTCAGAGCGCCAGCAGCTTCTTCTTCCTCTTTGAAGATGATGTAAGCATTAATATTCTGTTTTTTCGGATGAACTTTCCTCCTAGAAATGGAAAGACATATTCGGTATATTAATAATCAAACTGATTAAACTCTTCACTGTAGGACGCTATGGGGGGTTAGGGGGGGGAGGAATATGACCAAAATCTTATAATCACGATAACAATATATATCAGGATAAAGTGATTTTTTTTCTTTTAAAAAGGTTTTTATGATATTAAAATCTTTGATACCATATAATTTGCATAATCCTTGTCATCAATATCAAACTAATACAAGTTTAAAAAGAGAGAAACTCAACCTCACTGAAGATAAATATACAGTTAGTGATGAAATAAGGATAATAAACTAATTACAAGCAAAAGGACAAAAACTACAATAAATAAGAAACGCTACATACATTGTGTAAATTAATTAGTCTTCACTGTGTTAATTATATCTGTCTATCTATGATAGATACACATGTATTATGTATAGATTCTATACATATTATAAACATATCATTATTAATCTGATTAAAGTGATTTAGTCGAGAGCAGTGTGCTGTGATTAACATGAATAAATATTGTAACGCTTCCCCTTTAAGAGCGAAGCTGTGATTAACATGAATGAATATTGGAACGCTTCCCCTTTAAGAGCGAAGCTGTGATTAACATGAAGGAATATTGGAACGCTTCCCCTTTAAGAGCGAAGCTGTGATTAACATGAAGGAATATTGTAACGCTTCCCCTTTAAGAGCGAAGCTGTGATTAACATGAAGGAATATTGGAACGCTTCCCCTTTAAGAGCGAAGCTGTGATTAACATGAAGGAATATTGTAACGCTTCCCCTTTAAGAGCGAAGCTGTGATTAACATGAAGGAATATTGGAACGCTTCCCCTTTAAGAGCGAAGCTGTGATTAACATGAATGAATATTGGAACGCTTCCCCTTTAAGAGCGAAGCTGTGATTAACATGAATGAATATTGTAACGCTTCCCCTTTAAGAGCGAAGCTGTGATTAACATGAATGAATATTGGAACGCTTCCCCTTTAAGAGCGAAGCTGTGATTAACATGAATGAATATTGGAACGCTTCCCCTTTAAGAGCGAAGCTGTGATTAACATGAATGAATATTGTAACGCTTCCCCTTTAAGAGCGAAGCTGTGATTAACATGAAGGAATATTGGAACGCTTCCCCTTTAAGAGCGAAGCTGTGATTAACATGAATGAATATTGGAACACTTCCCCTTTAAGAGCGAAGCTGTGATTAACATGAATGAATATTGGAACGCTTCCCCTTTAAGAGCGAAGCTGTGATTAACATGAATGAATATTGTAACGCTTCCCCTTTAAGAGCGAAGCTGTGATTAACATGAATGAATATTGGAACACTTCCCCTTTAAGAGCGAAGCTGTGATTAACATGAATGAATATTGGAACACTTCCCCTTTGGAACGATAACTTCCCCCTTTAAGAGCGAAGCTGTGATTAACATGAATGAATATGAAATGAAATACATGAATGAATATTGGAACACTTCCCCTTTAAGAGCGAAGCTGTGATTAACATGAATGAATATTGGAACACTTCCCCTTTAAGAGCGAAGCTGTGATTAACATGAATGAATATTGGAACACTTCCCCTTTAAGAGCGAAGCTGTGATTAACATGAATGAATATTGGAACACTTCCCCTTTAAGAGCGAAGCTGTGATTAACATGAATGAATATTGGAACACTTCCCCTTTAAGAGCGAAGCTGTGATTAACATGAACAAATATAGGAACGCTTCCCCTTTAAGAGCGAAGTCCGGATCTAATATAGCTCCTGTATGTGTTTCTCTTTCTGTCGTTTACTCTCTCTTAAGACCTAAATCTCTGTGTTAACGAGGATACTTGCACAGACGGGGATTCTGACGCATATAAGTGTGTTTATGTAATTGTTCAAAGTCGGCGAAACAGAAAAGGCGCTCCTCTCACACAGAAAGAGACGCGCACACATATAGCTCTGTTGTTTGAGTTTCAACGGCTTGTTTTAAACTGCGGTGCTTATAAACACGTGACCGTGCTACAGATGTAGTCCTCGTTTAGTAACGAGCTCCTGGTGTTGTGCTCGTTCTGTCTCTCCGTCACACGGCGTATAAAGATCGCAGTCACTCAAGGTATTACCGTAAACTATGTATTTTTGTGACACCACGATATAAACGATAGAGCATAATATGAAACGATATTTTATTTCGCCCATCCGATATTTATCGTCATATCACACAGCACTAGGACGCTATACTCACTGGATGGCCGCCACTTTACGAGACATAGTCGGGTCTTCTTGCACCTGCAAAACACCTCTGTTAATACAACAATCAGAGTTAATATAACGATATCAAGACCGGAGCAGAAGACAGACGCACCACTGAACGGAAGCGGACCGACTCGATGTCTCCAGCCGGCTTGAACAGAGACAAAAGCATCTGCAAAACGAAACACAACACAGGAGTTTAGTGGAAACATCAGCGGAGACTCACCGGTGTTTTAAAGCTAAACTCAAGCACCTTCTTCGAGCAGCTGGGAGGCAGATTCCCCACGAACACCGTTCGTTTCATCTTGATTCGCTCCTCTGCCATGTTCTTCGCCGTCTTTCTGTGTTTAACGGGCCGCTCCTCTGGAGTCGCTTCATCCGGACGTCTGCGTTTCACTTTCTGTGCAGCGGTCTGTCCTTCATCGTCTGCGTTCTGGAGAGCACTCTCTCTGTGGAGGTCATTACAGCGTCACTTGTGACGATTACAGGAATTGTGTTCATTTACATGAAATTCATAATTGTTTTTTATATATTCATTTATGCATTTTTAGAATGATGTCCAAGATCCAGCATACAGAAATAATAACAATTAAATAAATGAAATAAGACACATAATACAATAAATCAGGCTAGGTTATTTAAAATAAATACATTTATATATTTTAATTTAATTATTTGTACTATTACGCAATTCATTTTCTTTAATTAAATTCCTTAAAATAAAAATAAAATAAATTAATCAAGACACATAATAAAATAAAACAGGATAAGTGAATAAAAATATGTTTATATATTTTAATTTAATTATTTGTACTATTATGCAATTACTTTCTTTAATTAAATTCCTTAGAATAAAAAATTAATAAAATAAGACACTTTAAGATAAATGAATAAAAAAACTTTAATATTTAAATTTTTAATTATTTCTACTATTATGCAATTATTTTCTTTAAATAAATTCCTTAAAATACAAATAAAATTAATGAAAAGACACATAATGAATAAAAATACTTATATTATATATTTTAATTTAATTATTGTGTATTACTTTATGCTAATTATGCAATTCATTTGTATTTAATTAAATTCCTTAAAATAAAAATAAATAAATAAAATCAAGACACACTTTAATAAAATAAAACAGGATAAGTGAATAAAAATTAAATACAATTATAAATTTTAATTTAAATTATTTGTACTATTATGCAATGAATTTTCTTTAATTAAATTCCTTAAAATAAAAATAAATAAGAGACATAATAAAATAAAACAGGATAAGTGAATAAAAATACATTTATATATTTTAATTTAATTATTTGTACTATTATGCAATTAATTTTCTTTAATTAAATTCCTTAAAATTAAAATAAATAAGACACATAATAAAATAAAACAGGATAAGTGAATAAAAATACATTTATATATTTGAATTTAATTATGTTATATTATGAAATTAATTTTATTTAATTAAGTTCCTTAAAATTAAAATTAAAATAAATAAGACACATAATAAAATAAAACAGGATAAGTGAATAAAAATAACATACAATTATATATTTTAATTTAATTATTTGTACTATTACGCAATTCATTTTCTTTAATTAAATTCCTTAAAATAAAAATATAAATAAATAATGAATCAAGACACATATTATAAAATAAAACAGTATAAGTGAATACAAATAAATATATATATTTTAATTTAATTATTTGTAGTATTATGCGATTAATTTTCTAATAATAAAAAAATTACTTACCAAATTAAATGATTTGTATTATTATATGCTAATGAATCATTCAGGTCAATATATGATTGAATGAAAAATAAGAATTAATTTGCTCAAATTAAAGCAAGCTTTACATATTTTAAAGCTGAACATAAGCACTCAGTAAACACATTCTTTAAACACACTTGCATGACTTTCATGGTTTTATGAACGTGCACTACTTCATTAAATCAAGAAGAAAAGATTTAACAGCAGGTTCTCTCTCACTGTAAGGACAGTCTCAGAAACACTCACCGGTCCTGTACCTTCTTCTCAGCTGCTGAAAGCGTCTTTCTTGATTTCTGTTTCTGACCCGGACCTTTGACATCAGCGCTATCAGCCGGTGCTGGTGTGACCGCTTCAGTCTGATGAGAGGAAACACAGAACAGCCATCTTTAGGATCACCACGCCGTCGTTTCTAACACCACACTCACGCCTCTGACGCACGTATCTGACGGTGCAGGGACGAAGACTAAAGTACTTGGCAGATGATGCAGATGATGAGGAGGAGAATAGAGATGATAGCTCCAGTTTTGTGTTTTTCTGGGAACAGGCTGCTGGACACCTGACCGACCGTGTAATCTCCAGCATCTCCAGCATCACTACTGTAACAACAACAACAACAACAGCATCACTACTGTAACAACAACAACAGCATCACTACTGTAACAACAACAACAGCATCACTACTGTAACAACAACAACAACAACAACAACAGCATCACTACTGTAACAACAACAACAACAGCATCACTACTGTAACAACAACAACAGCATCACTACTGTAACAACAACAACAGCATCACTACTGTAACAACAACAACAACAACAACAACAGCATCACTACTGTAACAACAACAACAACAACAGCATCACTACTGTGCATCACTATAACAACAACAGCAACAACAACAGCATCACTACTGTGTAACAACAACAACAGCATCACTACTGTAATAACAGCAACAACAACAGCATCACTACTGTAACAACAACAACAGCATCACTACTGTAACAACAACAGCATCACTACTGTAACAACAACAACAGCATCACTACTGTAACAACAACAACAGCATCACTACTGTAACAACAACAACAACAACAGCATCACTACTGTAACAACAACAGCATCACTACTGTATCACTACTGTAACAACACAAACAGCATCACTACTGTAAACAACAACAACAGCATCACTACTGTAACAACAACAACAACAGCATCACTACTGTAACAACAACAACAACGATACAGAGTAAAGATCCCGAGAACAACGGAAAACAACCGTACCATGTTCTTTGTGCTTTTAAGATGATAACACCATAGTTATCTTATCATTGAAGAACCTTACACTCACACACACACACACACACACGCACACACACACACACACACACACACACACGCGTATACAAATCAATAAACACACACACACACCTATATAGACACACACACACCTATATAGACACACACACACACACACCCACACACACACACATACCTATATAGACACACACACACACGTATATAAATAAATAAACACACACACACACCTATATAGGAGACACACACATATACCTATATAGACACACACACACACACATACCTATATAGACACACACACACACGTATATAAATAAATAAACACACACACACTATTAGAGCTGCACACTGGATAAAATGAGAACACATTTTTTTGCTTAGAATAAAGACACACACATATACCTATATAGACACATTAGGTTACACACACACGTATATAAATAAAACACACACACACACACACACTGTAATAATGTAAAGAACTTTTTTTGTAAGTAATTTTTATTTAATTTATATATACACACACAAAAAAAAAAAAACATACCTATATGAGACAAAACAAGACACATGGGGGGGGGGGGGGGGCTCCCTCGCACACACACACACACACATACCTATATAGACACACACACACGTTGTGTATATAAATAAATAAACACACACACACTGGTATTTTCATAATAATTAAGTATATTTATATACACGATGTTTAAGTACATGAAGTAGTAGTACACGTAAATGGAACAGAGTAAGTGTAACACACATGCGCTCCTCACACCTAGTTCTGCTTTTATAGACACACACACACACACACATATACCTATATAGACACAAAGTGAGTTAACACACGGGAAATTACACATACCTATACGTCCGTTTCGGAGAAACAAAGACAAATATTTCAACACACACACACACACACATACCTATATAGACATGTTGGTACTGGGTTTCACACACACACACACACTGTTCTGGTGCACACACATCTGGCCGCTGGCCGCGCAATACCTATATAGACACACTGTGAGTGACACACAGACATGCTCGTCTCCTGTCCTTGAAAATATAACACACAGACGCGTGGGGGGTCACACACACACACACACACACACACATATACCTATATAGACACACACACACACACACACACACCTATATAAACACACACACACACACACACACACACACACACACCTATATAGACACACACACACATATATAGACACACACACACACACACATATATAGACACACACACACATACCTATATAGACACACACACACACACACACACACACACACACACACACACACACACACACACACACACATACCTATATAGACACACACACACACACACACATACCTATATAGACACACACACACCTATATAGACACACACACACACACACATACCTATATAGACACACACATACCTATATAGACACACACACACACACCTATATAGACACACACACACACACACACACACACATACACTATACACACACACACACACATACCTATATAGACACACACACACACACACACACACACACACACACACATATACCTATACACACACACACACACACACACACCTATATAGACACACACACACACACACACACACACACACACACACACACACACCTATATAGACACACACACACACATATATACCTATATAGACACACACATACCTATATAGACACACACACACATTATACTGTAAGGTTATTTCATGAACTCTAAAG